>JARQOD010004694.1:0-53006 GCA_033576555.1 Oophaga sylvatica
TTTCAGGAGAGGACGTGTCTTCTCGGCCTCTTGGCTGTAGATGAGGGCAGGTTCCTTGGCCCGGCTGCTAATGTTGGGCATCTCCACTATTGCACACTGGCTATTCGCTGGGTGGTTTATTTAGTGGTCTAGGAAGGTTTGTGCCGTGTGGGGCCCCTGGGTGTCTGGATTGGCTGTGGGCCCTCACTTGAGGGATGACATGTTTGCGCGCTGACACCTTCGTTCTGGATAGGGAATTGGTTAGTTTTCAGGCTGAAGCTGCAGCCATTATTACACTCTGTGTTTTACTGCATGTTCTTCGTGGGGTCCCTTATTTTTCCAGTCCTGAACACTTCAAGGGGCACAGTATGTGGCCATCAGTTTCTGTGTACCCCTACAAGCCCCAACTCTCCACCAGCATGAGAAGACTTTAACCAAACTCAACTCTACGTTCAAGTGGGGTCGACTCTGGGTGCAAAATAGACTTCCCCCAGCTTCTGAGAGGGGAGGCCATGGATTCCTGACTCCTCTAGTTGCCTTTTGGGACAGAGCAGGGTGTTTTAAAGCGCTTCTTGTTTTACGGTAGGCTGCGATAGACCACAATGCACTTTTTGTCGGGTCAAACTGCTACATGTTTTGTGCATTCAGGTGGAGAATGCAATTGCAGTCTCAAGTAGAAGAAACTACCAGCCTCCTACAGTAAACCCCATATATCGGAACATTCATCCCTCCATGTGCACTGCATACTCACAGGCGAGGATAATCCTATGCATGCTTCTGCTATGTGCACTGCATTCTCCCGCCATGTTCACTGCATACTCCCGTCCGTGCTCCCGCTATGTGCACTGCATATTCCCATGCGTCCATTCTCCTACCATGTCTACTGCATACTCCCCTGCGTGCTCCCGCTAGGTGCACTGCATACTCCCGTCCGTGCTCCCACTAGGTGCACTGCATACTCCCATCCGTGCTCCCACTAGGTGCACTGCATACTCCCGTCCGTGCTCCCACTAGGTGCACTGCATACTCCCATCCGTGCTCCCACTAGGTGCACTGCATACTCCCGTCCCTGCTCCCACTAGGTGCACTGCATACTGCCGTCCATGCTCCCGCTATGTGCACTGCATACTGCCGTCCCTGCTCCCACTAGGTGCACTTTTTATTTATTTTACTCATTTATATAGCGCCATTAATTCCGCAGCGCTTTACAGACCCTATCATCACTGTCCCCGATGGGGATCACAATCTAAATTCCCTATCAGTATCCCTATCTTTGAAATGTGGGAGGAACCTAGAGTACCCTGAGGAAACCCACGCAAACACAGGGAGACCATACAAACTCCTTGCAGATGTTGTCTTTGGTGGGATTTGAACACTGGACCCCAGCGCTGCAAGGCTGCCATGCTAATCACTGAGCCACCTTGCCGCCCGTTACTCTCCTCCGTGCTCCCTCTATGTGCACTGCATATTTCTGTCCATGCTCCTGCTATGTGCACTGCATACTCGCATGCATTTTCCTGCCATGTGCACTGCATACTCCCATGTGTGCTCCTGTTATATGCACTGGATACTGGTGTACGTTCTACCGCCATATGCACTGCATATTCCCATGCCCTGCATACTCCTGTCCATACTCCTGCCTCGTGCACTGCATACTTGCTTGAATTTTTCCGACATGTGCACTGTATACTCGCGTGCATTCTCCCGCTATATACACTGCTTACTATCATCCGTACTCCCACTATTTGCACTTCATATTCCCGTCCGTTTTCCCACTATGTGCACTGAATACTCCTGTCAGTGCTCCCACTATGTGCACTGCATACTCCCGTCAGTTCTCCCGCTATGTGAACTGCATACTCTCATCCATTCTCCTGCCACGTGCACTGCATACTCGCTTGCATTTTTCCGCCATGGGCACTGTATACTCACGCGCATTCTCCCGCTATGTTCACTCCATACTCTCGTGCATGCTCTCACTATGTGCACAGCATACTTGCGTGTATTCTCCCACCATGTACACTGCATACTCCCATGCATGCACCTGCTATATGCTGTGATGCAGTGACTCCTGTTACAGCTAGGGGGCGCTGTATTTGCTCCTCAGGATATTCATGTAGGCGTTTCCTTTTGATGGTGAAACAGTGACCGGCATGATTGTAAATGACCGGTATGTGTCGCAGAGGTCCTCTGCGCTGTAAGCCCAGACATGATGATGTGCTGGTTCTTGTAGTTCCATTTCCATGAGTTTATTTACCTATAAGGGGGGCTTAGGGTCTGTGCACACATTGCGGAATCTGCTGCGGATCCACAGCGGATTCCAACATCTGCACATAGCCTAAAAGCGTTAGTCGGAGAGCTGGGCGGGACTGACTAACCACATACACCGCCCACATATGGGGATGGTTTCGGATATATAATGTGACTGAGGTCTGGTCACAGGGTGGAGTGAGTGAACCTGAGTGGTCAGAGTGCAAGGTCCTGGAAGGCCGGTGTGTTGGAAGTTGCTAACTTCCTGAAGAGCACATGGTGAGGCCCTGGACCTGGAAACCGGTGTGTTGGGAGGTCCTAGGAGTAGGATCGGATCCCTGACTACCACCCTGTGAGGCCGGTGTGTTGGGAGGTCCTAGGAGTAGGATCGGATCCCTGAATAGCACCCTGTGAGGCCGGTGTGTTGGGAAGTCTTGGGAGTAGGATCGGATCCCTGAATAGCACCCGGTGAGGCCTGTGTGTTGGGAAGTCCTGGGAGTAGGATCGGATCCCTGAATAGCACCCGGTGAGGCCTGTGTGTTGGGAAGTACTGGGAGTAGGATCGGATCCCTGAATAGCACCCGGTGAGGCCGGTGTGTTGGGAAGTCCTGGGAGTAGGATCGGATCCCTGAATAGCACCCGTTGAGGCCGGTGTGTTGGGAGGTCCTAGGAGTAGGATCGGATCCCTGAATAGCACCCGGGGAGGCCGGTGTGTTGGACGGTCCCAGTGCGGGACGGACGTCCTGAATAGCACCCGGTGAGGCCTGTGTGTTGGACGGTCCCAGTGCGGGACGGACGTCCTGAATAGCACCTGGAGAGGCCATGTGTGAGCAGTCTGTGACGGCCTGCGTTGGGGGAGCTACCGACCTTCTGAGGGTCTGGACTGTCAGGAGTACACAGGTCACAAGGACGGTGATCCCAGCAAGGCAGCTTCCCCGGTAGAGAGAAGTGACAAGGAGTCGGTGTCTGGAGCAGGAGCTGTAAGGTACCTCCACAGACTGTTGGTGCTTGTTAGGTTCTATGAACGTTAATGAACTGTTTGGCGCGCGGTCGCCCACGGTCACTGGACAGAGGTCCGGCGTGTTTTGAGGCTGCAAGTTAAAGCCATATCTTGTAAAGTTCTATGGACTATGTGATGTATAACGTATCCCACAGCGGTTTATGATGGTATAATAAATGTTTTATGTGCAAAACAGTGTCTGTCTACGTTAATCCCGTGCCAAGCGAGTGTCCCCCAACACAAGCAGTAAGAGCAGCGCTACAATGCACTGCATACTCCCGCTATATGTATTGCATACTCCCATGCGTGCTCCCATTATGGGCACTGCATACTGCCGTCTGTGCTCGCGCTATGTGCACTGCATACTCCCATGCTTGCTCCCGCTATGTGCACTGCATACACCCGTCCGTGCTCCCACTATGTGCACTGCATACACCCGTCCGTGCTACCCCTGTGTGCACTGCATACTCCAGTGCGTGCGTATGTAGATATACGGGGTAGTGTAATCACTGGTATTTAGATATACGGGGTGGTGTAATCACTGGTGTGTAGATATACGGGGGTGGTGTAGTCACTGGTGTGTAGAATACGGGGGTGGTGTAATCACTGGTGTGTAGATATACGGGGGTGGTGTAATCACTGGTGTGTAGATATACGGGGTGGTGTAATCACTGGTATGTAGATATACGGGTGGTGTGGAGTCACCGGTATGTAGATATACGGGGGTAGTGTAATCACCGGTATGTAGATATACGGGGGTGGTGTAATCACTGGTATGTAGATATACGGGGTCGTGTAATCACTGGTATGTAGATATACGGGGGTCGTGTAGTCACTGGTATGTAGATATACGGGGGTCGTGTAGTCACTGGTGTGTAGATATACGGGGGTGGTGTAATCACTGGTGTGTAGATATACGGGGGTGGTGTAGTCACTGGTGTGTAGATATACGGGGTTGGTGTAATCACTGGTGTGTAGATATACGGGGGTGGTGTAATCACTGGTGTGTAGATATACGGGGTGGTGTAATCACTGGTGTGTAGATATACGGGGTGGTGTATAATCACTGGTATGTAGATATACGGGGTGGTGAAGTCACCGGTATGTAGATATACGGGGGTAGTGTAATCACCGGTATGTAGATATACGGGGGTGGTGTAATCACTGGTATGTAGTGTAAGCTTTCCGGGGGGTTTAGCTCTAGGATCGCTGTCTGGGTAGACAGAATGGCACGGAAACAGTTCATTCAGACAGCAGTTTGGTGAAAACTGGCCGCAACCAGTTTTATTAAAGTCCACAGCACACAGATAAAAACAAATCATAAACAGAAAACCTGGGCTTGTCTAGCCACTAAATTACACTTAGATAGATGGCCCTCTCTATCCGGGACCCAGACTCTACCAGTCTGTGCCCAAAACAACACATATCACATATGTTACCAGTATGGAGTTTCACAGACACTCCTCTTTATGTCCAAAGGCAACTCCAATGTCCAGACTTGAGAGAGGTCACCTCCTATTCAGTCGCTATTCGCACGGATTCTCACTGCGACTACTCCTGTGTCCGGGGTACTTCCTGCACCCAGACTGAGATAGCTCACACTCTTAGAGACTGCTTCCTTGTGCCAGGACACCTCCCTGTGTCCGGGCTAAAGACAGCTCCCACACTCTTGGAGACACCTACTGTGCCTGACCCCTTGTCCAGACTGAATGAGCTCTCTGACTGTGCTCACAAGCACCTACTTCTGGCTTCCTAATCAACCCCTGAGTGGATTCAGGTCTGAGCTGCAAGCATGTACTGAATGGCAGGTGTAGTGACCTTTCTTTACCACCAGGTTTACAAAGCCACACATTTCGCTCATACCAGTCAGCAAGGTACTTAGGTGAAATATACACCTCATTCACCACATATTCCTTCACTGTCTCACATATCCCCTCCCTCTTCTCCAGACCGGAGGGCTGGTCATCCAGACCGGAGGGCTGGTCAACAATCCAACAGAGACAGTGAACTCTGGACCAGTCATGGCCCTCATCAGCTTCATCCTCACCACTGTCATAGCCAACATCAGTTTTCTCTTCATCTGAAGCATCCGCACTACCCTGTACCCTCCCAGGCCTATACTCTCTGCGGGCCTCGGGTATCCTGCACTGTTTCATCTTGACTTTAGTGCCAGCCTCAGTCTCGGTATAGTGGCTCACCAGATAAGTACGACCAGGCACGTCAGAACAGCTCTGCTGATTCTTCCTCAGAAACTTTCGTACCTCCTGTTTTTGGGGCACTGACCCTGTGTCACCAACTGTCACAGGAGGTATAGGGGTTTTCTCTAATTCCCCCTGAACTTTCTTTAGCACATCTACTTTCTTAAATATCAGTTGATTCATAAATTCTACCTCACAGAACCCAAGCGCCTCTGTCATGGTCTCTGACCATTCCGAGCCACACTGTTCAAACGATTGGCACTGTAGAGGGAGCTGATCGTTTTTCTTGGTCGGTACACATAATTTTATCCTCTTCTGGTACAGGCTCACTTTGCATAAGACTCAGAGCTCTTACTTCTTTCTCCAGGAGATCCTCATGGCTACGCATCTTCTCCTGTAGTTGTTGGACGTCCTTTACGTCTTCGGCCCTTTCTTCAGGCTCTTCTGGTAGGACATGCTCAGAAGCCCTACCATCAGTCTTCTTTTCCACCACGTTCTGCATCCCATCTGAGCTCCCGTGTATCTGCAGCGGCAACGGAGCGACACATCGCCCCTCCCACTCACTGGGACGTGGTTCAAGTGTAGACTCCATGAAAATGCGCCTGAGCTCACCAAGGCCAACCCGAGGTCTCAAAATCTCATCTTGGGATTTATCCAGATCCTTTGAGTCGCTCGAGAACTCCGATGGCGCACTGGGCGCGAACTTCCGGCCCGAGCTTCGCGAGTCGCAGCCACGGATCCGGACAGTACACCGTCCACGCCGCTGTCTCCAACAGAAACATATTCCGGGGCAGAGTCATTCCCCACATCTTCAGTCTTGTTCCTCACAGCTTCACTTGAGACATCAGCCTCTGGTGAGGCACCTGGCCTGGTGTCCACCACTTCCATGGCTTTCTCCACCTCTGCAGCATCACCTTCCGAGTCCTTGGCCTGATGCAGATCCACACCATACATTGATAACTTCTCATTTTCAACAGCATCCACTTGTGCTGTGTTCAGTTTCAGAGTCCTGTCTTTCACCTTAGTCTTCGCCAGGGAACCGGCCAACGGTACAACATCTTCAGATGCCATCCTCCGTCCGACTGCAAGGTCAGCCTCAGCCTTCCTCTCAGGACTCTCAATCTCCTCTGCTACCATGCCTTCCTCACTTGCACTGGTTGCTTTATTGTCATCAGATGACTCACTATCACCACCACTATCCCTGTCTGACCCCCTTTTCTCAGCCACATCTGGCTCACTTTCAGGGTTATACAATTTATTCTCATTCACATCCTGCTCACTGTCAGGGTTATACAATTCATTCTCATTCACATCCGGCTCACTGTCAGGGTTATACAATTCATTCTCATTCACATCTTGATCTGGAACCTTAGTTAACATGTCATCCACAACATTAACTTCACCATCTGGTCCCTGGTTTCCCTCAGGTGGTCCCTCAAGTATGTGACTATGTGATAACCCCAGCACTATACTTCCATTTAGCTCAGGTACCAGGAGCTGACTCACGACCTCTCCCTGGACTTCAGTGTCCCCATACAACAGGCCACTGTTCATGGCAGCATGAGGAAACCTCTCCTCAGAGCCAGGCTCTTGGGTACCTCATTCAGAACAATTACATTTTCCTGTGCCGTTTTAAGAGTGGGGTCTCGCACCGGCTCACTCCCAAAATTGTCACAGGAGCCAGGCAGGTCAGGGACACTCGGTTCCCGAGAACCACCATCCTCGTCTCCCAACATCACCTGCAAAGAAATTTCATTTTTATCACGGTCATCATCAGTATCATCACTATTATGATTAGCATTATCATCATTATCAATATCAGCATCATCATCATGGTCATCATCATTATCATGATCATCATTATCATTATCAATATTATCATGGTCATCATCATTATCACATAAGTTTAACGGCCCACTAGCATTGTGTTCCGCCCCTCGGGACTGGCACCCTCAGTAGGAGCTTCATCACACTGTCCATCAGAAACATTTTTCCCCCAGAGATCCTTAGACCGGGGAAAGTCATTACCCAATATAACGGGGTGCACCAGGGTCTTCACTACCCCCACTTCATATGAAACCTCCCCGAGTTTGGGGACCAAGTCCACGGCAGTCTCTGGGTAGACTTTGGTGTCTTCATGGATGTACACCACACTCAGGTGCTTATCAGGGATGAAGTCCCTATCACTCAGGCTGTCACATACGGAAGTCACTGGACTCTCTGAGTCCAAGAGGGCCTGTGCTGGGCAGTCACTTACAACCACCGGGGACCCCTGTGGTCCAGTCTCTTCGGCTGAGGTGGACACACACACAGGCTCTGCGCAGGGAGAGAGGGATCTGCCAACATCACAACACATAGGCTCCCCCTCTATTGGACAGTTGGCTGCAATTTCACGCCAGCTCCAACACTGTCCATCACACTCTCCCACCCACATGTCCCCTCGGGCCTGAACCCGCTTATCAGCATACCCCATGTCCCCAACAGCTGGAACGCTCTTACCGCGAGAGTTCAGCGTCCGGGAACTCCGAAGTGATGACCTCTCAGACGGCTGTACCTCAGGAGGACGTGCTTGGGTGTAGCGGTCCACTATCACCTTTTCAACTCCATAATCAGGCCTGCTGACTGCAGACTCCCAACTGTATCTCCAGTCACGAACTCTCCTGGCACGGGCTGTCACCGTAACACCCAGCCGGGTAAGAATCGCCGCTTTCAACTTTGCATAGTCTTCGCTGTCCTGCTTGCTCAGGTCAGCCCAGACTTTTTGGGGTTCCCCAATCAGATAGGGTACGACCACCATGGCCCATTCAGATAGTGGCAGATTCTCCTTCTCTGCCAGTCTCTCAAACCTAGTAAGATATACCTCCACATCATCACGAGGTGTCATTTTTCTCAAGGACCGTCTTACCGCCTTCTTTATAGCGGACAACGCCGGTGCCTTCACAACATTACTTCGGGACGCGGCACCGAAATCCTTTTTTGGTGCTGTCATCTGCTCAACAAATAACCGGTTATTCTCCTGCTGCTGCTGCAGGAATTGCTGCTGGGCCTGCTGCATGTGCTGCTGGTGCTGCAGGCGCTGCTGCTCATGCTCGCGCATGCTTCGCTGGGCCTGCACCAGGTACTCAACGAGTTCCTCCATACTGCCGGACTTATCTGTCTCAACCACGGCAGTTTTATGTTGCACATTAACTTGTGCCATTTGTTCAAACAGCGCCTCCATGCTGTCATCCATGCTGTCAGACTTCTCTGTCTTAACAACGGCAGTCTTCACTCAAGCATACACACTACACAGCTTTTTTTTCCACAGAAAATTCAGCCTTGCTGTGCAACCACTTTTTTTTTTTTTTTCCTTTGCAAAGTCTATTAGGGCTACTGTCTCTTTAAGACTGCTCCACAAACTTTTCTTTTGCTGCTGCACATTCCACAGTCATTTTCACAACAAGTTCAGCTTTGCTGTGCATACATTTTCTCTCTGCAGACCCTATCAGGGCCACTGTCTCTCCAAGACTGCTCCAAACAGACGTTTCTGCTGACACACACTTTTTTTTTTTTTCTGTTGCTATTTCAATAGACTTCACCTTTAATGCTGTCTCTCGCCACTGTGCTGCATGCACACTCCAGCACTAACTGTACCAGGCCCTGCGCTGCCCCAGCATTCTCCGCCAATTGTAAGCTTTCCGGGGGTTTAGCTCTAGGATCGCTGTCTGGGTAGACAGAATGGCACGGAAACAGTTCATTCAGACAGCAGTTTGGTGAAAACTGGCCGCAACCAGTTTTTATTAAAGTCCACAGCACACAGATAAAAACAAATCATAAACAGAAAACCTGGGCTTGTCTAGCCTCTAATTACACTTAGATAGATGGCCCTCTCTATCCGGGACCCAGACTCTACCAGTCTGTGCCCAAAACAACACATAACACATATGTTACCAGTATGGAGTTTCACAGACACTCCTCTTTATGTCCGAAGGCAACTCCAATGTCCAGACTTGAGAGAGGTCACCTCCTATTCAGTCGCTATTCACACGGATTCTCACTGCGACTACTCCTGTGTCCGGGGTACTTCCTGCACCCAGACTGAGATAGCTCACACTCTTAGAGACTGCTTCCTTGTGCCAGGACACCTCCCTGTGTCCAGGCTAAAGACAGCTCCCACACTCTTGGAGACACCTTCTGTGCCTAGACCCCTTGTCCAGACTGAATGAGCTCTCTGACTGTGCTCCCAAGCACCTACTTCTGGCTTCCTAATCAACACCTGAGTGGATTCAGGTCTGAGCTGCAAGCGTGTACTGAATGGCAGGTGTAGTGACCTTTCTTTACCACCAGGTTTACAAAGCCACACATTTCGCTCATACCAGTCAGCAAGGTACTTAGGTGAAATATACACCTCATTCACCACATATTCCTTCACTGTCTCACAGTAGATATACGGGGTGGTGTAATCACTGGTATGTAGATATACGGGGGTGGTGTAATCACTGGTATGTAGATATACGGGGTGGTGTAATCACTGGTATGTAGATATACGGGGGTGGTGTAATCACTGGTATGTAGATATACGGGGTGGTGTAATCACTGGTATGTAGATATACGGTGGTGGTGTACTCACTGGTGTGTAGATATATGGGGTGGTGTAATCACTGGTATGTAGATATACGGGGGTCGTGTAATTACTGGTATGTAGATATACGGGGGTGGTGTAATCACTGGTATATAGATATACGGGTGGTGTAGTCACTGGTGTGTAGATATACGGGGTGGTGTAATCACTGGTATGTAGATATACGGGGTGGTGTAATCACTGGTATGTAGATATACGGGGGTTGTGTAATTACTGGTATGTAGATATACGGGGGTGGTGTAATCACTGGTATGTAGATATACGGGGGTGGTGTAGTTACTGGTGTGTAGATATACGGGGTGGTGTAATCACTGGTATGTAGATATACGGGGTGGTGTAATCACTGGTATGTAGATATACGGGGTGGTGTAATCACTGGTATATAGATATACGGGGTGGTGTCACTGGTGTGTAGATATACGGGGTGGTGTAATCACTGATATGTAGATATACGGGGGTGGTGTAATCACTGGTGTGTACATATACGGGGGTGGTGTAATCACTGATATGTAGATATACGGGGTGGTGTAATCACTGGTATGTAGATATACGGGGTGGTGTAATCACTGGTATATAGATATACGGGGTGGTGTCACTGGTGTGTAGATATACGGGGTGGTGTAATCACTGATATGTAGATATACGGGGGTGGTGTAATCACTGGTGTGTACATATACGGGGGTGGTGTAATCACTGATATGTAGATATACGGGGGTGGTGTAGTCACTGGTGTGTAGATATACGGGGTGGTGTAATCACTGGTATGTAGATATACGGGGGTGGTGTAATCACTGATATGTAGATATACGGGGGTGGTGTAGTCACTGGTATGTAGATATAGGGGGTGGTGTAATCACTGGTATGTAGATATACGGGGGTGGTGTAATCACTGGTGTGTACATATACGGGGTGGTATAATCACTGGTATGTAGATATACGGGGGTGGTGTAATCACTGATATGTAGATATACGGGGTGGTGTAATCACTGGTGTGTAGGTATACGGGGTGGTGTAATCACTGGTATGTAGATATACATCCGACAAGGAACTTTGGTTACTGGTTTCATCCTGAAATTCCAGCAGAAGCGAGGAGTTGGCAGTGGATGAAGAATTTTCCAGAGTGGCATTTCCTTTCACCTTCTCTTTATCTCTTCCGTCAATGACAGGAACCCATTTAAATATCCGCAGGGACGTGTCGCCAACCGTCACCCATTTCTTCTCCCTGTGACCCGTTATGGAGACGCCATGAATGTTTCCAGGCGTTATGGGAGAAGGATCCAGTGAGTGACATGTGTCACCCTGGTGTCAGTGCGCATGTGGCCGCGGGCCGCACTACGGGGTGGTGTAATCACTGGTATGTAGATATACGGGGTGGTGTAATCACTGGTATGTAGATGTACGGGGTGGTGTAATCACTGGTATGTAGATATACGGGGTGGTGTAGACCCTGGTATGTAGATATACGGGGGTCGTGTAATCACTGGTATGTAGATATACGGGGTGGTGTAATCACTGGTATGTAGATATACTGGGGTCGTGTAATCACTGGTATGTAGATATACGGGGGTCGTGTAATCACTGGTATGTAGATATACGGGGGTGGTGTAGTCACTGGTATGTAGATATACGGGGGTGGTGTAATCACTGGTATGTAGATATACGGGTGGTGTAGACACTGGTATGTAGATATACGGGGGTGGTGTAATCACTGGTATGTAGATATACGGGGTGGTGTAATCACTGGTATGTAGATATACGGGGTGGTGTAGACACTTGTATGTAGATATAGGGGGTGGTGTAATCACTGGTATGTAGATATACGGGGTGGTGTAATCACCGGTATGTAGATATACGGGGTGGTGTAGACACTGGTATGTAGATACGGTCGTGTAAACTGGTTGTAGTATACGGGGTGGTGTAATCACTGGTATGTAGATATACGGGGGTGGTGTAATCACCGGTATGTAGATATACGGGGGTGGTGTAATCACTGGTATGTAGATATACAGGGTGGTGTAGACACTGGTATGTAGATATACGGGGGTCGTGTAATCACTGGTATGTAGATATACGGGGGTGGTGTAATCACTGGTATGTAGCTATACGGGGGTGGTGTAGTCACTGGTATGTAGATATACGGGGGTGGTGTAGTCACTGGTATGTAGATATACGGGGTGGTGTAATCACTGGTATGTAGATATACGGGGTGGTGTAATCACTGGTGTGTAGATATACGGGGTGGTGTAATCACTGGTGTGTAGATATACGGGGTGGTGTAATGACTGGTATGTAGATATACAGGGGTGGTGTAATCACTGGTAGGTAGATATACGGGGGGTGTAATCACTGGTATGTAGATATACGGGGGTGGTGTAATCACTAGTATGTAGATATACGGGGGTGGTGTAGTCACCGGTATGTAGATATACGGGGGTGGTGTAATCACTGGTATGTAGATATACGGGGGTGGTGTAATCACTGGTATGTAGATATACGGGGGTGGTGTAATCACTGGTATGTAGATATACGGGGGTCGTGTAATCACTGGTATGTAGATATACGGGGGTGGTGTAGTCACTGGTGTGTAGATATACGGGGGTGGTGTAGTCACCGGTATGTAGATATACGGGGGTGGTGTAATCACTGGTATGTAGATATACGGGGGTGGTGTAGTCACTGGTATGTAGATATACGGGGGTCGTGTAGATATACGGGGGTAGTGTAATCACTGGTGTGTAGATATACGGGGTGGTGTAATGACTGGTATGTAGATATACGCGGGTCGTTTGTAGATATGTGTATTAATTTGTGTATTTCCCACAGATGGATCCAGTAAGAGGAATCTCCTGGAGAGATGTCCGTCTCCTCTGTTTTCTCAGGACTATCCAGAGGAGAATGTCTCTGAGAATCATCAGGTAGATGTCGCTTTCATCTCCCCCACATACTATTATAAATCACTGATTCGTGGCTCATTTCACATTTTTCTTGTATTTTTAGGATGTTGATCTAATTGATATTAAGGTTGAAGTCGTAGATGAAGAGACTGATGTCATGGCGGAGCAGCAGTGTAAGGAGGGAAGGTGTTAGTTTCTATTAGAGGGTTTCCTAGCTCTCATCATCTCATGTAACAATCGCTTCTTTTTTGTTTCCTACAGATGGATTTAGGGTAAGAAATTTCCCGGAGAGATGTCCGGCCTCTCTCTATTCCCAGGACTATCTGGAGAGTTATCATGACGCAACACCACATCAACATACATCGTAGGGGTTCAGTCTCTCAGGTCGCCGCTAGGGAGCATGAAGCAACGGAATTTTTAGCTCAAAACAAAAAAGTGTTTATTTCCACTGGCTGCACACTACCGAAGACAAACCCATGAACATAAAATCCCTAGCCTTGTCCAGGTGCTAACTAAACAATACAGTCTTACTCCCCAGGACGGTGAACTAGTCTCAGTTCGGTCACACAAAACCGCTATCTTCCATAGTAAGCTATGATAATTGCAGTTTTGTGCACATGGCCGGTGCAGTCTCTTCTGGCTTGTCTCCATCTCCAACGCATCCCACAGTTTTCCCAGCTGACTATTCAACACATGGACTGGGTCTAGTCGTAGCTGTCAAGGTACACATAATCAGGACCTGTATTGCTAGGATTTAGCCCTATTCTACCTACTTTGGCTGCAGCCTTCACCTCCTGGATTTACATCACCAAGGCTAGCCAGCTCGATGACACGTTTCTTCCATCCCGGACTTTACCTCTTGTTTTCCTATATACTTCTTCCTTTGCCCAATGTCAAGGGCCTGGGCTTCTTATGCCACCAAACATTGTACTTTTGAGAGGGAGCGTTGGCATTTACATGTAGTTTCCCGGGCCTATGCTCCACATGAAAGTTCAAATTTTGCAAAGTTAAGAATTACCGAGTTACGCGGGCATTGTTCCCCTTTTTCTTCTGCTCTCCTGCAACCATCTTAGTGGGCCATGGTCAGACACTAGCGTACATTTTCAGCCAAACAAGTAATACCTTAATGCATCCAGTGACCATTCGATGTCCAGCCACTCTTTTTCTAGAATGCAGTAGGTTTTCTTGTGTGGGGACAGCTTCCTGCTCAAATAGATTATTGGGTGTTCTTCTGCATTAACTTCCTGTGACATGGTTCCAGTCCGACATCAGACGCATCTGTCTGAACCATGAATTCTTTTGCAAAGTCTGCCACTAACAACACTGGATGCCTACAGAGGGCTAATTTTAGTTCCTAAAATGCCCTCTCTGCTTCCGGTGACCACTTATACATAGCCGACTTCGTACCTTTTAGGAGGTCAGTAAGGGAGACTGCTATAACAACGAAGTTAGGAACACTGTAGCCTATTTTTTCATGAGGGGTCGTGGTTATACCTGTATTGCCTCCACTTTGTTGCATGAGTCTTGATCTTATCTTGCTGTGATGAGTGCTGTGCTGGAATTGCCGTCCTCATCTTTTTTTTTTTTGTACTGCTGACAGCCCACAAAGCAAAGCCCTCCCTCCTCCTCTCTGCAGCTCACGCTTCTCACCAACCCCCCAGCCTGCACACAAGTAGTGTAACCTGAAGCTACCAGTGCTGGAAGTTTTCCCGCTTCACCGCCAGGGGTCCCCATTGTCAGCACATGTGCTGTTCCTACCATAGCAGCCATTTTGGAGACTTCATTCTGTTTTGGTTATCACACGGTGGGAGCGTTCGCTAGATACACAAAAGTACTGTTGTGAAACATGCGCCTGACAGGCATCGTTCCCGTGGTACTGGTGAACCCGTAACTCGAACAGAACCCGAGAAATGGAATTCTCGGATGCCCTATGAACTAGCCCACCCGAGTTTGGGCTCATTTGAACCGTCATTTTAAAGTAAGATCATTGATAGGTCTGCCATTATTCTGCTAGAGTTCCCCGCTGAGTTATGGTCCTTATGACTTTCAGAGCTCAAAACTATAACTTGTAGCCCAGGGGAGGTGGCCAGAAAACCAGCCCCTTTTGTGAGGTCAGAAGCCGACATGTATAAGGCTTGCAGGGAAGCTCCTCAGGCAGTCCATGCGGTGGTGTCCTGACTAAGAGATCTGCAAATGAACTATGATGTGTGGCTCCTCCCCCAGCCAGTCTTGCCTGTAACTACCATGTGAGTGATTTTCATCTTTAATCCTATTTTATTTTATAACTAAATTTGTACATAACGATATTGTCTCAGTTTGTTCCATCTTTTTATATTGTATAAGTACTGCCTGTTTTTTTAAGGAATAAACCTATAAAATTATTAGTTTGATTCTCCTGCTCTATAAACGAATTTGCACGGGCCCGAAGTACTACGCTACTGTTTTGGGGTTGCTACGGACCCTCTTGATAAATTGTTCCAAGTAAATCGTAGCTGGTGGCAGCTTAAAAGAAGGGGTGTAAAGTGTTGACCTATGGGGTGGCGTTGGCAGTGACGGAGTGGGTTTTATAAGGGTATTGCCTGGCCGCGGCCCGGAGTAATTATAATTCCCTCACTGCAGCGTGCCCAATAGCCAGCACACATCCAAGTGACCCGTCTGGCGACAAATTATCCTAGGTGCAGTTCCCTGACTGACCTGAGGGTAAGGGGGGCGCCAGAGAGCTGCAAGTTCCTAAGTGGAAGTGGGATAATTATAAATCCCTGCAGTTTACTGTGTCGGACGGCAGCAGCCGTCGTGTGTGTGCGCGTTTTCGTCACATTTGCGGCACGGAGGGATCACAAGCCGTGATACCCCGGGCTACCGTGTGGCGGACCGTGTGCATGTTTCATTACATGTGGTGGCAGAGCGGTGGGATTATAGAGCATTAGTGATCTGGTTTGAGCAATCATTCCATTCACTAAAAAAAAAAAAAAAAAAAAAAAAACTTGCACGGTTCTTCAGGGACCCTGCAACTAAAGTTTTGGAGAACAGACTCAGTGTTTATTAGTCCTGAGACAATCGTGTGTACTTGCGGTTACCCCTCCCTTCTCTTTGTTTTTCTATCCTATCTTTTATTTGGCAATGGCGAGGATGGGAGAAGCGTGGTGTAAACTGCAGGAAAGGGACACTCTTGCTGGAATATGCATTTCCCGAGGCCTTGACCCCATGGGCCAAACCAAAGCTCAACTGATCAAGGTCCTGATGGCACAGGACCACGCTGAGAGCGAGGAGGGCACAGAAGCCGGCCCAAGCCAAGGTGGGGCGGCAGCAGAGGCCCAAACCCTGCATGCTTACACCCAGGGCGAGTTGGACCCTTACCTGCAGGCGGCCCTGGAGGAACTCCCCACCGACGACCGGGGGGAGCGCCTGAAGCTGATTCAGCAATACCAGCAGGAGGCCCGAGCCGAGCGCCAAGCCCAGCGAGAGGCCGAGCGGGAGGCTGAGAGAGCCGAGCGGGAAGCTCAGAGAGCCCATGAACTGGAGCTGCTCAGACAAGGGGCAACGCCCTCCACAGCCCTGAGCGGTACACCCAGCAGCTCTCAGAGTCCGAAGCCCCGGCCGGAGCACTTTCCCGTGATGGAAAAGGACGGAGACTTGGACACTTTTCTGCGGGCCTTTGAGAAAGTCTGCAGACAGTACCGGCTGCCTGCCGACCAATGGGCAGGTACTTGACCCCCGGGCTAAAGGGCAAAGCTTTGGAGGCGTTCGCTTCCCTCACGCCAGATCAAGACAGTGACTATGAGGCCATCAAGCAGGCCCTGATTGCCAAGTACCAGCTAACCCCTGAGGTATACCGAAAGAAGTTCTGGAACCTCCAACGTGGCCCACACGACAGTTATAGCGATGTGGTGCAAGGACTCAGGAACCACTTTGACCAGTGGATCCATGGACTGTCAGTTGACACCTTTGAGGAGCTGAGGGACCTGATGATCAAAGACCAGTTCCTGCATCTGTGCCCAGCTGAGGTCCGACAGTTCATCCTGGACCGAGAACCGGAGGACGCGGTCACAACAGCACGGATCGCCGACAGCTATGAGGCCAACCGGAAACCCGAGGTGCGGAAGCCCGTCGCCGCCCGCTGGGGAGGGGGTGAGCCTGCAACCAACCCCAGTGCCCCTGCCAGTCGTCCCTCTGGAGGCACTATCCCCTTTGCCAGCGCCAGGCCTACATCAGACCCCCGCCAGTGTTTCTCCTGTAAAAGGACTGGACACATCAGCGCCACCTGTCCGGAGAGGCAGAAGAACCCCCCCAACCAAGGCCTCCGGGCCCAACGCCTCTGTTCTTTTGGTGGGTGGTGTGGTGGGGAGGGTTGATGACAACGTGCAGCCCGTCCGCGTGGGGGCCCGTCTTGCTACAGGCCTCAAGGACACCGGGGCTGAACGAACCCTCATCCGACCCGAACTGGCGGCCCCTGAAGAGTTGATTCCGGGAAAACCCTAACTGTCACCGGGATTGGGGGCGTCCACTACCCCTTGCCGATAGCCCGAGTTTTCATTGACTGGGGTGCCGGGAGCGGGGTGAAGGAAGTGGGGGTGTCCGAAAACCTGCCCACTGATGTTCTATTGGGGACTGATCTGGGGAGGATGGTCGCGTACTATGTCCCTGACACCCCTCCCCTATCTGATAATAAGGTTAACGTTGATGTTGATGATGATGGGAAAACTGATTGTGTTACCTGCCAATGCTTTGCGAAGTGATTATGCAACTGATAACCTTTCTTTCCCTAGGAATGCTGCTGATAGTGATGTATCTGTGCCATC
Organism: Oophaga sylvatica; assembly: GCA_033576555.1. Lineage (NCBI taxonomy): Eukaryota > Metazoa > Chordata > Amphibia > Anura > Dendrobatidae > Oophaga > Oophaga sylvatica. The sequence continues at coordinate 17,742 of JARQOD010004694.1, forward strand.
TGAACCTGTTAACCCTTTCTCTGAAGTGGTAGATGTGTCCACAGGTACAGGAGCGTTCAGCCACGTCGCTCTGCGGAGTGAGACGGCTGAGGAACCCCTAGCAGGAGCAAGCGACAGTGCTCAAGGAAATGGGGAGGTGCATGGGAACCGTGAGGAAGGTGACGCCATGACACTGACCAGTGCCACCGAGGAAGGTAACTGGCCCATAAGTAGCACTGCTCCTGAAGTGTTGGGGGTGGATGGGGAGGTAGAGCCCATAGCAGCGCAGGCTGATGGGTCTATAGAAATCCCCGGGGAGACTGCATATGTAGCTGCTGTCACCCGCAGTCAGAGTGCCCGGATCGCAGGTAGCGCCCTGCCATCTGGACCCTCCTCCGCTACAGGAGAGACTGAACCAGAGGTGGACCCAGAGCCGGTCCCAGTGAGGAAGGAACCCTGACGTCACTTCTGGCTGCCTCCAGCCAGGAGTTCCAGGCCGCTCTGCACTCAGATGCGAGCCTGGAGAACTTGAGGCACCTCGCCGAGACGCCCACCTCCGTGACTGATAAGGAGAGGGTGTTCTGGGAACGAGGAAGGCTGTACCGGGAGACAGTACCCGGAGATTCCCAAAAGGAGTGGTTGAGGGAAAAACAGCTGGTCGTCCCGCACCAGTTCCGAGGTGAGTTGTTGAGGATTGCCCATGAGATTCCACTCGCTGGACACTTGGGGATCAGCAAAACTAAGCCACGGCTGTCTCAACACTTCTATTGGCCCAAGATGGGGACAGATGTGACTAACTACTGCCGCTCCTGTATCACCTGTCAAAGAGTGGGGAAGGCGGGGCCTGCTCTTAAGGCTCCCCTGATCCCGTTGCCAGTGATAGAGGAGCCTTTCCAGAGGATCGCGGTGGACATTGTGGGCCCGCTGGCCGTCCCCAGCCGCTCTGGAAAGCAATACATCCTTACTGTGGTAGACTACGCTACCCGGTACCCGGAGGCAGTACCTCTGTCCTCAACTAAGGCAGATAAGGTGGCGGATGCACTGGTGACCATCTTTTCACGGGTAGGATTTCCCAGGGAGATGCTTACCGATCGAGGGACCCAATTTATGTCTCGCCTAATGAAGGCTCTGCGCAGCAAAATGCAGGTGACGCGTATGGTATCGAGTGCGTATCACCCACAGACCAATGGTTTGTGTGAGCTCTTTAACGGTACCCTCAAACAGATGCTCCGCATGCTGGTTGAGACCCAGGGACGCGATTGGGAGCGGTACCTCCCACACCTGCTGTTTGCCTACAGAGAAGTCCCGCAGGCCTCGACTGGGTTCTCCCCCATTGAGCTCCTGTATGGCAGGCGAGTCCGGGGACCCCTTGGGTTGATAAGAGAATCCTGGGAAGATGAGCCAAACCCCACGGAAGTGTCCATCGTGGATTATGTCATGCGCTTCCGCGACAAGATGCAGACCTTGACGCAGTTGGTGCATGACAACATGACGCAGGCTCAGGCTGACCAGAAGCACTGGTACGACCAGAACGCCCGGGAGCGGACCTACCAGGTGGGTCAAAAGGTGTGGGTGCTGGTCCCCGTACCAAAGGATAAGCTTCAGGCAGCATGGGAAGGCCCGTACGTCGTGCACCAATGGCTCAACCCAGTCACCTACATGGTCACGCTTGACCACACTCGGGGTAGGCGCAAGGCCTTTCACGTCAACATGATGAAGGCCCATCACGAACGTGAAGCCTGCGTCCTACCGGTCTGCAACCTGCCCGAGGACGGGGAGGAGGATCCTCTCCTCTCCTGGACATGCTGGCCCAAGCCCAGGCCAATGGGTCCATTGAGGACATGGAGGTAAATGCCTCGCTAACCGCCTCCCAGCGGTTGCAGTTGCTGACCACTCTGGAACCCTTCCGGGCCGAGTTCACTAACCGACCCGGAAGGACCAAGTTGCAGTCCACGAGGTGGACACCGGGAATCACGCCCCGTTACGGCGGACACCTTATCGGATCTCTGAGGAAGTGCAGCAGATTATGCGCCAGGAGATCCAGGAGATGTTGCAGCTGGGGGTGATCCGGCTGTCCAAAAGCGCGTGGGCCTCACCTGTAGTTCTCGTGCCAAAAAAGGATCGGACCACCCGCTTCTGCGTGGACTACAGGGGGCTCAACGCCATCACTACCTCTGATGCGCACCCAATGCCACGCATCGAGGATCTGCTAGAGCGGTTGGCGAATGCCAAGTACATATCCATCATGGATTTAAGCCGGGGATACTGGCAGATTCCCCTGAGCCCTGAGGCGCAGGAGAAATCCGCCTTTATCACCCCTTTTGGACTGTACGAGTCCACGGTCATGCCTTTCGGCATGAAGAATGCCCCTGCCACTTTTCAGCGGATGGTCAACCACCTGCTTCAGGGACTGGAGGAGTACGCTGTGGCGTACCTGGACGACATTGCCGTCTTCAGTTCCACCTGGGAGGAACACCTTCAGCATCTCCAGGAGGTGCTCAAGCGTATTCACCAGGTAGGTCTGACCATCAAGCCGGGAAAATGCCAGATGGGCATGAGGGAGGTCCACTACCTGGGGCACCGGGTAGGCGGGGGTTCCATGAGTCCAGAGCCCGAGAAAGTGGACGCGATCATGTCCTGGCCCACCCCCAGGACCAAAAAGCAGGTGAAGTCCTTCCTGGGCACTGCAGGGTACTATAGGCGTTTCGTACCGAACTATAGCGCCATTGCAAAACCCTTGACGGACCTCACCAAGGGCGGTCTACCCCAAACAGTCAGCTGGACAGATGGCTGTGAGGCGGCATTCCGAGCTTTGAAAACAGCCCTGTGCAGCTCTCCAGTGTTGAAAGCCGTCGACAGCAGTCGGCCATTCCTGGTACAGACTGACGCCAGCGAATTTGGCCTCGGTGCTGTACTCAGCCAGGTTGATTCGGGGAACCAGGAGCACCCCGTGTTGTACCTGAGCCGGAAACTTCTGCCAAGGGAAGTGGCATACTCCACCATCGAGAAGGAGTGCCTGGCCATGGTCTGGGCACTGCAACGTTTGCAGCCCTACCTATACGGGCGCACCTTCAAGGTGGTCACCGACCACAACCCTCTGAGGTGGCTGCACACAGTGTCCGGAACCAATGGTAGGTTGCTACGCTGGAGCCTTGCTTTACAGCAGTATGATTTTGCCGTACAACACAAGAAAGGCAGCGATCATGGGAATGCTGATGGGTTATCACGACGTGGCGAACCCGCTGAGGTGCGCATGTCGGATTACCGACAGGTCATGCCTCCATAGTGCCCTCTAAGGGGGTAGGTGTGATGAGTGCTGTGCTGGAATTGCCGTCCTCATCTTTTTTTTTTTGTACTGCTGACAGCCCACAAAGCAAAGCCCTCCCTCCTCCTCTCTGCAGCTCATGCTTCTCACCAACCCCCAGCCTGCACACAAGTAGTGTAACCTGAAGCTACCAGTGCTGGAAGTTTTCCCGCTTCACCACAGGGGTCCCCATTGTCAGCACATGTGCTGTTCCTACCATAGCAGCCATTTTGGAGACTTCATTCTGTTTTGGTTATCACACGGTGGGAGCGTTCGCTAGAAACACGAAAGTACTGTTGTGAAACATGCGCCTGACAGGCATCGTTCCCGTGGTACTGGTGAACCCGTAACTCCAACAGAACCCGAGAAATGGAATTCTCGGATACCCTATGAACTAGCCCACCCGAGTTTGGGCTCATTTGAACCGTCATTTTAAAGTAAGATCATTGATAGGTCTGCCATTATTCTGCTAGAGTTCCCCGCTGAGTTATGGTCCTTATGACTTTCAGAGCTCAAAACTATAACTTGTAGCCCAGGGGAGGTGGCCAGAAAACCAGCCCCTTTTGTGAGGTCAGAAGCCGACATGTATAAGGCTTGCAGGGAAGCTCCTCAGGCAGTCCATGCGGTGATGTCCTGACTAAGAGATCTGCAAATGAACTATGACGTGTGGCTCCTCCCTCAGCCAGTCTTGCCTGTAACTACCATGTGAGTGATTTTCATCTTTAATCCTATTTTATTTTATAACTGCATTTGTACATAACGATATTATCTCAGTTTGTTCCATCTTTTTATATTGTATAAGCACTGCCTGTTTTTTTAAGGAATAAACCTATAAAATTATTAGTTTGATTCTCCTGCTCTATAAACGAATTTGCACGGGCCCGAAGTACTACGCTACTGTTTTGGGGTTACTACGGACCCTCTTGATAAATTGTTCCAAGTAAATCGTAGCTGGTGGCAGCTTAAAAGAAGGGGTGTAAAGTGTTGACCTATGGGGTGGCGTTGGCAGTGACGGAGTGGGTTTTATAAGGGTATTGCCTGGCCGCGGCCCGGAGTAATTATAATTCCCTCACTGCAGCGTGCCCAATAGCCAGCACACATCCAAGTGACCCGTCTGGCGACGAATTATCCTAGGTGCAGTTCCCTGACTGACCTTGTCGGGGTCGTAACGACAAACCACTCATCCTCCAGTCACTCCAAATTAGACTAAGAGCACGGGTCGACCAAGAATGAATCAGGCAATACGCTGGTTCAGACTTCAGAACGTGCCCTAAAGAAATGGTGCTATTAGGCGGCCATCTCCAGTAAGCACTGAACTTTTTATTCACGTACATAAGATTACATACACAGAATATTGGGGTGGAGTAAAGGCGGGATGAGGAGAAAGAGATATGCTGAATGATGTCCATATATGTATATATTCAGCATCTGGTCATCCTAATTGGTCCTTAGATCTTCTTCTAAGTCCTCCTTGATCGTGTTGTCATCCTCAGTTTCGTTTCTTGAAGAAAGATTCTATTGTTCTCGTGTATCATGTGTTTCCTCCATTCTCCAAAGGTGGGGTCATTTCAGTGGATCCAGTTCAAGTTATTAGATAGTTAGTGTAATACAGTGATAGGACACAAGGTGGAGACAGACACCAGCAGATACTAACATTGTCCTAAAATAAGTTTCAATCTGAATAATATCATTTAAGGGAAACTTCGTGTTTACAAAATACATATACACACTATAAATATAAAAGTATAGTAGAAAATTATATTTTACCTTGACAACCTGAGGGTAAGGGGGGCGCCAGAGAGCTGCAAGTTCCTAAGTGGAAGTGGGATAATTATAAATCCCTGCAGTTTACTGGGTCGGACGGCAGCAGCCGTCGTGTGTGTGCACGTTTTCGTCACATTTGCGGCACGGAGAGATCACAAGCCGTGATACCCCGGGCTACCTTGTGGCGGACCGTGTGCATGTTTCATTACACTTGCCCTTTAACCTAGCCAAAATATTTGGCATCTTCCTTCGTTATGGCACATTTCTTTGCTTAATTGTAAAGCCAGATTTTCTTAGAACATCAATTATTGCCTGGACTTTATTCAAATGACTTCCCCAATCTCAGCTGCAAACCAAGTAGGCATCTGCATACTCTTTTTGGGGACTCTTTTTGAAGAAAGAGAAACCAATCACAAACTAAAATGTTTCTATACGAATGCACAAAGCATGGGCAACAAACAAGGAGAATTGGAACTACTAATGCAGGAAAATAAATATGGCATTGGAATCACTGAAACTTGGTGGGACGATACACATGATTGGAATACAAGGCTAGAAGGATACAACTTATTTCCAAAAAACAGACTTGATAAACGAGGAGGAGGTGTCGGATTGTATGTTAGAAAAGCGTATATCTGCACAGAGATTGACGCTTCAGAGACTGGAGTTCTGTGGAAACTGTTTGGGTAAGAATACAAGGAGCGAACAATGGAAAGGACACCATTGTAGGCATTTACTACATGTCGCCTATGCAAGCTGAAGATATGGATGAATTCTTTATGCATCAAATTACCAAGTTCTCCAAAAAATATGACATAGTGGTCATGGGGGATTTCAACTATCCAGACATTTGTTGGCAATCTCTCTCAGGCAAAACTAACAAGTCAAGGAAATTCTTATCCTCTCTTGCTGACAACTTTTATCTTCCAAAAGTTAGGGGAGAAAACAAGGGGATCTGCTACCTTGGATCTAATCCTTATAAACAGGGAGGAAATGGTTGAGGAGGTAAGAGTGGCTGGGACCCTAGGAGGTAGCGACCATGCTATTTTAGAATTTTAGATAACTAGAGGAGGAAGACCTGTGAAGACTCAGACGTCAAGGTTAGATTTTAGAAAGGCAAATTTCAAGGGACTCAAAAAGAGAATTGGATCCAATGGCTGGATATCCTTAAAGACAAAAATGTCCAGGAAGGATGGGAAATCTTGAAAAATTAGATTCTCAAAGCACAATCGTTAACAATTCCGAAAAGAGGGAAGAATAGGAAGCATTTAAGGAAACCTGGATGGATGAACACAGAACTTAAACACATGCTAAAAAGGAAGAAAGAAATGTTTATCAAATAGAAAGAGGGAGGCATATCTAAAGAAGAATAAAATGCTGTCTGCAGAACCTGCAGGGCACAATTCAGATTAGTAAAGCTGACAATGAATTAAGGCTTGCAAGAGACGTCAAAAGCAACAAAAAGGATTTTGGGGATATGTCGAAAGTAAAAGAAAAGTCAAAGATGCTATAGGATTTTTACAGGCTGAAAATGATGAAATGGTAAGACAGGATGTTGAGAAGGCCGAACTTTTAAATTCCTATTTTGCATCTGTTTTCTCTCAGAAAGGAAATGTAACATCAACTGATCTTCACTGTCCTATTAAGAGAATAGAAGAATCCAGGATATCTATAAACAGAAAAATAGTGAGGAAACACTTAACTAACCTAAATGAATTCAAGTCTCCAGGTCCAGATGAATTACACCCCAGAGTACTGAAGGAGAAAGCAGAAGAAATTCTTGAACCACTCTCCATAATCTTTGAAAGTTCTTGGAGAACAGGAGAATTCCCAGAATACTGGAGAAGAGCAAATGTTGTTCCTATCTTCAAAAAGGGGAGGAAGGTGGACTCAGGGAACTACAGGCCAGTGAGTCTGACTTCTATACCAGGAAAGATCTTTGAACAAATTATTAAACAACATGTATGTAAGTACCTGGATAAGAATGAAGTAATTAAACAGAATCAGCATGGGTTTGTAACTAATAAGTCATGTCAGACTAACTTAATTTCCTTCTATGACAGAATCACTGACTGGGTGGATCAGGGAAATGCTGTAGATATAGTATATCTTGACTTCAGCAAAGCATTTGACAAAGTATCTCACAATCCTTATTGAAAAAATGACTAAGTATGGAATGGACAAGGCAACTGTTAGGTGGATTCATAACTGGCTTAGTGATCGGACCCAAAGAGTAGTCGCAAATGGCTGCACATCCAGTTGGAAGAATGTCTCAAGTGGGGTACCACAGGGCTCAGTCCTGGGCCCTGTATTGTTCAACATCTTTATCAATAATTCAGATGAAGGAATTGAGGTAAGCTGATTAAATTTGCTGATGACACAAAGCTAGGAGGGATAGCTAATACTGGAGAAGAGAGAGGATTCAAAAGATATAAATAAACTGGAGCCGTGGGCAGCAACAGTATGGTTTTTAACAGGGAAAAATGCAAAGTACTACATCTGGGCAATAAAAATGAAAAAAGCATATACAGAATGGTAGGAATAGGGCTAAGCAACTGCACATGTGAAAAAGACTTGGGTATATTAATAGATCACAGACTGAACATGAGTCAACAATGTGATGCAGCAGCAAAAAAGGCAAATGCAATTCTGGGATGTATTAACAGAAGCATACAGTCTAGATCACGTGAAGTCATTATTGCCCTCTACTCCTCTTTGGTCAGACCTCATCTGGAATACTGTGTCCAGTTTTGGGCACCACATTTTAAAAAAGACATCAACAAGCTAGAGCAAGTTCAGAGAAGAGCGACCAGAATGGTGACTGGTCTGCAAACCATGTCCTATGAGGAACTGTTACAGGATTTGGGAATGTTTAGCTTGCAAAAGAGAAGACTGAGGGGAGACATAATAGCTGTCTACAAATATCTCAAGGGCTGTCACATTGTAGAAGGATCATCTTTATTCTCATTTGCACAAGGAAAGACTAGAAGCAATGGGATGAAACTGAATGGGAGGAGACACAGATTAGATAATAGAAAAAACCGTTTTGACAGTTAGGGTGATCAGTGATTGGAACAGGCTGCCACGAGAGGTGGTGAGTTCTCCTTCAATAGAAGTCTTCATACAGAGGCTGGACCAATATCTGTCTGGGATGATTTAGTGAATCCTGCTTTGAGCAGGGGGTTGGACCAGATGGCCCAGGAGGTCCCTTCCAACTCTACCATTTGATTCTATGACTAGGACTCTGTCAATGGCCCTCTGAAAAATGGCCAGTGCCCCCTGCAACCTAAAAGGCATCCTGACATACTCAAAACACCCTTTGGTGTTGAAAGGCTGTTTTTATTTGGCCCTTTCGGACAGAGGGGTCTGCTAGTTACCTTTTGTGAGGGCAAGGGTGGCGATGTACCAAGCTGGTCCTAGCTTCTCAATAAGCTCATCTACCCTCATTGAGTTTCCGTTAGTCATCGCAGAACTGCCATTCCCCTTCCGGCTTTAGCACTAACACTATGGAGCTGGACCAGCCCAGTCTTGGATTCCTCAAATTATCCTTAGGTTCAGCATTCTTTTCACCGGTTTCGAGATTACATCCCGGTGGGCTTCTGGAATCCTGTAGAGCTTTACATTGACCCGAACATGAAGCTCAGTGAGAATCTCATGCTCAATGTCCTGAATGAGATCTGGTAATTCTGAGAACACTTCCCTGTTGTGATGTAACAACTCTTGACTTTGCTGTTTTTAAAAGGGTGACAAAGTTTGTGCTACCTTGATATCTTCAACCCTCGTTTCTGACTTGGCCTACAAGCATAGAGCTTCAAGAGGATCTCTATCCTGCAGGGTTTGATTAGATTGACGTGTTATGTCTGTAAGTTCTTCCTTTCACCTGGCTGGTGTACTTTACAGTTGACTTCTCCCACTTTGTCCACCACTTCATAGGGTCCATGCCACTTAGCAAGGAACCTGCTGTTCACTATGAATACTAACGAAGGAATCCGATTCCCAGGCTGATACTGTGTCACTCAAGATGACCTATTGTACACCCTGGATTATGCCTCATGTGCCTTGAGATGTTCTTTCACAGTAGGCATCACATTTTCCATCCTCTCTTGCATCTGCGCCACTTGCTCTATTATGCTCCTGTTTTTGCTACATCCAGGAGTTGCTAGGGATGTCGGCCATACAGTAGCTCATTTGGAGAAAAAGTTGTGGAGGCTTGTGAATCTTACTTGATGGAGAACAATAGGTGGGTTAAAGATAGTCTCAATCCAAACCATCCTTCTCTACTACCTCCTTTAACATGCCATTTAAGGTTCTATTAAACCTCTCTACCAGAGACATTTTCTGGAAGGCCTCCTGTACTGTTCGCCTCACACGATTGCTATCACTTTGGCTGGCTAGGGGGCCATCTCCCTGATTGGCCTGGATCAGTTGCTTAACAAGCTCTTTATGCTTTCAGATTGTACTTGCAATGCTGCAGTTATGATTAAGGGCATTTTTTTCCAGAAACTAGTCAGTTTAAACATTTTTTCCTGGAAATTGTTCATTTAAATGGATTTAAATAAACAGTTTATTAATACTTCTTGGATGGACGTGCTGCATTCCCCCTCCCTGCTGTTATCACTGTGCTTCACCAACTGGATCTAGAACCCTCCCTTACAGGGTCTTTGGCTACCTGCATGATCATGATTCTTTGGGACTTGCTGCCCGCATCCAAACCACCAATTGTAGGGATTCATGCTCTTCAATGGGTTTGCAGTTTGGTGCACACGGGCTGTGCAGTCTTTTTTTCAGACAGATTCTGGCTTGTCTCTCTCCAGCTCGAACACATCCCACTCTGCTCAGCTTCCCCAGCTGACTGACTAGTCAACACATGGCCTAGTTCTAGTCATAACTATCAAGGTACATCTAATCAGGACCTGTATTTCTAGTATGTATCGAACACATGGCCTGGTTCTAGTCGTAGCTATCAAGGTACACCTAATCAGGACCTGTATTGCTAGGATGTATCGAACACATGACCTGGTTCTCGTTGTAGCTATCAAGGTACATCTAATCAGGACCTGTATTGCTAGGATGTATCGAACACATGGCCTGGTTCTAGTCGTAGCTATCAAGGTACACCTAATCAGGACCTGTATTGCTAGGATGTTGAGAAATCATCTTTTATCATTTTATGTAAATTACATCTTCCAGGCTATGGGGAGACCACTGTCCAGAAGATAACTTCACCTCCAGAGATTATTGTACATGAAGGGGAATTTACCAGTGTGATGTGTGATGGTTACCAGTGTTACCTGTGTGATGGTTACCAGTGTGATGTGTGATGGATTCCACTGTTACCTGTGTGATAGTTACATGTGTGATGGTTTTTTAGATCAGATTATTTTTATTAAACAGTTTTAACTTACAAAATTGAGACAAGGCACAAACAGTTTTAACATACAGATTTGAGACATACCTCTTATACACAACCCAACCCCCCATTATCAAATTATGACTAATATAACTGTGGGTCCCTTAGATTGTGACCTATAAATGTACAGTAGAAAAAAGGGAGAAACACACACAAAAAAAAACAATTTTTAAGGGGACAATATGAAACCAGATAAGACTTGTGCAGCATAGAACTATGAACAGTCAGGTACATAGTACAAAATGAGCTATAGACGTAGTCATGAAGCCTATTCATAAAGCAAGAGATCATATGTAACCAAGAGGGAATAAGGGTACCATAATTAACGAAGCATAGGGAACAGATTCTCCAGCAGCAAAATTTGGATGGCAAACCCGGGGTGTTAAGCCAGGGGCTCCAGACTTTATCAAATTTTCCGATAGCTTTTCTTTTAATATACACTCCCTTTTCCAGCCTTATAGAACTATTGACTCTGTTAATAAACTCCTCCACCGTTGGGGGTGCAGATTGCTTCCAGTGCAAGGCAATGGTTTCCGGCTATATATAGAATTCTAGCCATACCGATCGCCAGCGGGTCTTCCACAGGAATATCCGGTATAATACCCAGCACAAGACCTTTGGATCAGGGACAATCTTGTACCATAAACTCTTGCCAACGTATTCAGAACATTATTCCAGAACCGTCCAAGCCGAGGACACTACCAGAACATATGCTTAAGGTGTGCATCAGGCAGGCTACATCGGGGGCAGCACGAGTCACTCCTTATCGCGATTTTGTGCAAGAACACAGGCGTTTTATATTTCCTATGCATTAGATACACCTGCAATAATCTCTAGGCCTCCGATAAGGAAAGACAGGGCACTGAATTTAATATATAGTCCCATTGATCATCTGAGAGCGGGCCAACATCTTCCTCCCATCTAGCTTTGGTGCAAAGGGGGTACTTATCGTGAAATGCATTGAGAAGTATTCTAAAGATGGAGGAAATCAGTCCTCTTCTGGAGCCCAAGCCCCCCACCAACATTGTCAAGGGGTTAGGGTCTACACTAAGATCTCTAGTTTTGATTTGAGCTGCATACGCATGCCGGAGCTGCAAAAATCTGTAGAAAAACCTATGGGGAATGTCAAATTCAGTGCGCAGTTGTTCAAACTGTTTTCATGTATTTTTAGACTGAATGTGTGCCACCGTCATCACCCCCTCCGCCTCCCAATCAGATCACCCTTCTAAAGTTTGAAATTCCAGAAGACTAGGATTATGCCACAATGTTGTAAACACAGAGCAAGCAGAACCACCCAACAGGTGCTTTCCTCTATCGCAAACCTTATAGATCATGGCCAGAGTTGGAGCTTGAGATAATTTGTTTCCCCCTCCCCGGGCGTCCTCTCCAGGGGCTATTCTGAATTGCCTCGCCCATTTTTCTCCAGTGCACCACACTGATCCCAACCGTTCAGTTGCTGAATCTGAGCCGCCAGATAGTAGATCCAAGCATTCGGGATAGCCAGACCCCCATTTATGTTTTCTCTTTGTAGGTACTCCAGACGGATTGGAGCCTGCTTTTTTTCCAAAGTAATTGTCCGAATAACCTATGAGCCCTCTGAAAGAACCATGCCGGGATCCACACCGGGGAATTGTGAAGTATGTAGAGCAGTTGGGGCATTAAAACCATTTTGATGAGGTTTCCTCTCCCAACAACTGATAGGGGAAGTCTACACCATGCATCAATTTTAGTTACAAATCTATCTAACAGGGGTGTCAGATTAAGGCTAGTTTCACATTTGCGTCTTTTAGCGCAGCGCATCGTGCGCTTCTGAAAACGTGTGCAAAAACGCATACAAGCTCTTGCAAGCGCATGGTTTTTTTAACGCATCAATGTACGCATAACGACAAAAAAAGTAGCATTTACATGAGTTTATCTAGCGTTTTACATGAGTTTATCTAGCGTTTTTCATGTGTTTGCGTTTTTTAGGCGCATGAATCACACATTGCACAAGAGGAAAATCCTTGAAACAGACTCCACCAATGGGACACGAGTGGGCGAGTGGCATGGGACTTTTTTATATAGACCCTGTTACAGCTGAATTCTTCAGATTTTGCTGGTGTTCCCTGTGTCACCATGGATCTGCGTTGGGAGACTTTTCGCATAAACTTGGATATGGACATCGCGCTGTTTCAGGCTTTTGCTTGCCAGCAAACAAAGGGAGAGAAAGAGAGAGCGAAGACGGCAGCGGCGGCGTTTTTGGAGGCATCCCATTATTGAAGTCCGGGAGAGCCGTGGAGCGTACCACACCCTCTTCAGCGAGCTCCAGGCAAACCCGGCTAAATTTTCGGACTATACCTGGATGTCCCAAGAAAGTTTCAGGGATTTGCTTGCTCGTGTTGAAGGAGCCATCCGGAAACAGGACACACAGCTCCGTCGTGCGATTCCTCCGGAGGAACGGCTCCTCGTCACATTACGGTACGTAATATTAAACCAATGCGTGCATAATTGTTTTTGTTCTGCCATTTACTAAAAGCCTGCAGAATGATAGTTCTGCCATGTACAGATTGATTTTTCATGTCAGTGTTTTGCCAAAGCCTAGACAATCACAATTTTTCTTCCTCTGTTTTGCAGTTTACTGGCTTCTGGCGAGACCCTCTCTTCACTCCACTTTCAGTACCGGCTTGGAATTTCCACCTTGTCGGGAAAAGTTGCGGACACCTGCCGGGCTTTGTGGGACATTCTATGTCCGGAATTTATGCCCCTGCCCACCGCGGAAAAGTGGATGGATATTGCTGCAAAATTCTGGACAGTCTGCAATTTCCCCAACTGTTTGGGAGCGGTGGATGGGAAACACATCCGGATAACAAAACCCCCAAGAAGTGGCTCTGAGTACTTTAATTATAAAAAGTACTTTAATACGGTACTCATGGCCAATGCGGATGCTGACTGCCGGTTTATTGCGGTGTACATTGGGGCATTTGGCCGGGGCAATGACTCCCAGACCTTTAAGAACTCGGACATGGGCCGTAGGTTGGCAACCATTTTAATTTCCCCCTGCCACGGCCTCTTCCCCACACCGAATGTCCGCCACCGCCATTTGTAATGGTTGATGATGAGGCCTTTCAAATGTTCACAAACCTGTTGAAATCCTACTCCAGACGGGACTTGGACCACAGCAAAAAATCTTTAATTACAGACTGACCAGGGCCCGAAGAACTGTGAGTGTGCCTTTGGGATTCTTGTGTCCAGATGGCGCATTCTAGGCACAGCCATTAATCTGAAACTTGAAACTGTGGATGAGATGGTGAAAGCCTGTGTGGTTCTTCACAATTTTGTGATGTCTAAAGACCACCCAACCTTTGAACTCGAACCACCTGTCAACCATTGCCTGAATTCACTCAGCACCCTCTCAGGTCATCTGTTGAAGTTGGCCAGATGAGGGACCAATTTGCGGTCTACTTTCTATCTGATGTGGGACGTGTGGAATGGCAAGATCAAATGGTGTAATACAATTGTTTTCTTGTGTTTATGTTAATAAATAACCTGTTTTGATACCAGTACCGAGTGCACTCTGTTTTTATACACTCCAACACAATAATCACCTGCCCTGGGGTCCCAGTGAAGTCAGGATGCTGTGTTTTCTGCATCGTGACTTTAATAGGACTCCTACCAGGTGAGTCTACAGAGAAAAGTTGTATGACTTTCATCATCTCTCTAGTCTATGTTAAAACATATTGCAGCGACGTTGGAGATATCTGCAGCGACGGTGGACTTACCACAAATATTATACACCTGGTCTGATGTTACAAATAGTGATTTTGGGATGCACTAGCATCCTTCACTCTTTATGACACCTGACCATATGACTATAAATATTAGTTGTATTATCTCCACTGTGGCTTCAGTATGCACGCAGACTGGAGAGAAGATAAAGTTTATACAACTTCTACAATCCCCTAACCTGATGTCGTGCAGAAGTGAGGATGCCAAAAAAAGCATCCTGATGTCAGAATTTTATGACACATGGGCAGGTGAATAGACAAATGAGTTAACTACCAGATTTGGCTTTCAGTACCATCTTTATGCTGATGGCACACAACTATACACGTCATCCCCCGACCTTACCCCCGCAGTACTACAGAACGCCACCGACTGTCTGTCCGCAGTCTCCAACATCATGTCCGCTCTCTATCTGAAACTTAACCTCTCCAAAACTGAACTCCTTCTGCTCCCGCCGTCTACTAACCTCCCTAAATCTGACATTTCCCTCTCTGTGGGCAGCACCATAATAACACCCCGGCCGCAGGCTCGCTGTCTGGTGTTATGTTTGACACCAATCTCTCCTTTACCTCCCATATACAATCTCTTGCCCGCTCTTGCCGTCTACACCTAAAGAACATCTCTAGAATCCGCCCTTTTCTCACCATGGAAACAACAAAAACCCTCACTGTCGCCTTGATCCACTCCCGCCTGGACTACTGCAACGCTCTATTACTTGGCCTCCCCACTACTCGACTATCCACTCTCCAGTCCATCCTTAATGCAGCAGCCAGGGTCATCCATCTGGCTAATCGTACTCGGACGCGTCCGCTCTTCGCCAGTCCTTACACTGGCTGCCCATTCATTATAGGATCCAATTCAAAGTACTGGTTTCCACCCACAAAGCTCTCCACACTGCAGCACCCCCTACATCTCCTCCCTCATTCTATCTATCACCCTACCTCCTCTCCACATGCAGCACCCCCCTACATCTCCTCCCTCATTTCTATCTATCACCCTGCCCGTCCTCTCCACAGTGCAGCACCCCCCTACATCTCCTCCCTCATTTCTATCTATCACCTCCCATCCTCTCCACAGTGCAGCACCCCCCTACATCTCCTCCCTCATTTCTATCTATCACCTACCCGTCCTCTCCACAGTGCAGCCACCCCCCTACATCTCCTCCCTCATTTCTATCTATCACCCTGCCCATCCTCTCCACAGTGCAGCACCCCCCTACATCTCCTCCCTCATTTCTATCTATCACCCTGCCCGTCCTCTCCACAGTGCAGCACCCCCCTACATCTCCTCCCTCATTTCTATCCATCACCTACCCGTCCTATCCACAGTGCAGCACCCCCCTACATCTCCTCCCTCATTTCTATCCATCACCTACCCGTCCTTCCACAGTGCGCACCCCCTACATCTCCTCCCTCATTTCTATCTATCACCTACCCGTCCTCTCCACAGTGCAGCACCCCCTACATCTCCTCCCTCATTTCTATCTATCACCTACCCGTCCTATCCACAGTGCAGCACCCCCCTACATCTCCTCCCTCATTTCTATCTTCACCTACCCGTCCTATCCACAGTGCAGCCCCCCTACATCTCCTCCCTCATTTCTATCCATCACCTACCCGTCCTATCCACAGTGCAGCACCCCCTACATCTCCTCCCTCATTTCTATCTATCACCTACCCGTCCTATCCACAGTGCAGCACCCCCTACATCTCCTCCCTCATTTCTATCTATCACCTACCTGTCCTCTCCACAGTGCAGCACCCCCTACATCTCCTCCTCATTTCTATCTATCACCTACCCGTCCTCTCCACAGTGCAGCACCCCCCTACATCTCCTCCCTCATTTCTATCCATCACCTACCCGTCCTATCCACAGTGCAGCACCCCCCTACATCTCCTCCCTCATTTCTATCTATCACCTACCCGTCCTATCCACAGTGCTGCACCCCCTACATCTCCTCCCTCATTTCTATCTATCACCTACCCGTCCTCTCCACAGTGCAGCACCCCCCTACATCTCCTCCCTCATTTCTATCCTATCACCTACCCGTCCTATCCACAGTGCAGCACCCCCCTACATCTCCTCCCTCATTTCTATCTATCACCTACCCGTCCTATCCACAGTGCTGCACCCCCCTACATCTCCTCCCTCATTTCTATCTATCACCTACCCGTCCTATCCACAGTGCTGCACCCCTACATCTCCTCCCTCATTTCTATCTATCACCCTACCCGTCCTCTCCACAGTGCAGCACCCCCTACATCTCCTCCCTCATTTCTATCTATCACCTACCCGTCCTCTCCACAGTGCAGCACCCCCTACATCTCCTCCCTCATTTCTATCTATCACCTGACCCATCCTCTCCACAGTGCAGCACCCCCCTACATCTCCTCCCTCATTTCTATCCATCACCTACCAGTCCTTCCACAGTGCAGCACCCCCCTACATCTCCTCCCTCATTTCTATCCATCACCTACCCGTCCTATCCACAGTGCAGCACCCCCTACATCTCCTCCCTCATTTCTATCCATCACCTACCCGTCCTATCCACAGTGCAGCACCCCCTACATCTCCTCCCTCATTTCTATCTATCACCTACCCGTCCTATCCACAGTGCTGCACCCCCTACATCTCCTCCCTCATTTCTCTCTATCACCTACCGTCCTATCCACAGTGCAGCACCCCCCTACATCTCCTCCCTCATTTCTATCTATCACCTACCCGTCCTATCCACAGTGCTGCACCCCCTACATCTCCTCCCTCATTTCTATCTATCACCTACCCGTCTTCCACAGTGCTGCACCCCCTACATCTCCTCCCTCATTTCTATCTATCACCCTACCCGTCTCTCCACAGTGCAGCCCCCCTACATCTCCTCCCTCATTTCTATCTATCACCCTGCCCGTCCTCTCCACAGTGCAGCACCCCTACATCTCCTCCCTCATTTCTATCTATCACCTACCCGTCCTCTCCACAGTGCAGCACCCCCTACATCTCCTCCCTCATTTCTATCTATCACCTACACGTCTCTCCACAGTGCAGCACCCCCTACATCTCCTCCCTCATTTCTATCTATCACCCTGCCCATCCTCTCCACAGTGCAGCACCCCCCTACATCTCCTCCCTCATTTCTATCTATCACCTACCAGTCCTCTCCACAGTGCAGCACCCCCCTACATCTCCTCCCTCATTCTATCTATCACCTACCCGTCCTCTCCACAGTGCAGCCCCCTACATCTCCTCCCTCATTTCTATCTATCACCCTCCGTCCTCTCCACAGTGCAGCCCCTCTACATCTCCTCCCTCATTTCTATCTATCACCCTGCCCATCCTCTCCACAGTGCAGCACCCCCCTACATCTCCTCCCTCATTTCTATCTATCACCCTGCCCATCCTCTCCACAGTGCAGCACCCCCCTACATATCCTCCCTCATTTCTATCTATTGGCCTAACCGACTGCTGCGCTCTGCAAACGACTTTCGACTAACCTCTGCACTAATCCGTACCTCCCACTCCCGACTCCAAGACTTCTCCCGCGCTGCGCCAATCCTCTGGAATGCTCTACCCCAAGAGATTAGGACTATCCACAATTTGCATGGTTTCAGGCGCTCCCTCAAAACACATTTGTTCAGAGCGGCCTATCACATTCACTAATCAAAGTCATTCTATGTGTAAGTGTGTGTGTGTGTTAGCCCATTCACTATCTCCATCCATCCCTCACTCCCTCAAGATGGCTGGACCATCATTGTAAATGCACCATTGTATATATACACCTGTACTTTGTATCTCCCCCACCTCATTGTAGATTGTAAGCTCTCACGAGCAGGGGCGGCTGATTTTGCTTTAATTATTGTATTGTTAACGTTGTTACCTATGATTTGTGTTTTGAAACTGTTAAACTCTAAAGCGCTGCGGAATATGCTGGCGCTATATAAATAAAGATTATTATAGATCTAATTAGGGTCATGAGGAACTCTGGCAAATCCTCTCCGTCAGGGTGTTTATGAAGAGGGACTCTGGCAAACTTCTCAAGTTTAGCACGTGCATCTGAATTCCTGTTTGCAGGAGAGCAGTGTATAGTCGCCATCTTAGGGTCCCGTCACACTCAGCGACGCAGCAGCGATCCCGACAACGATACAACCTGGCAGGGATCGTTGCTGCGTCGCTTTGTGGTTGCTGGTGAGCTGTCAGATAGGCAAACTCACTAGCGATCAGAACCAGCGAGCACGCTGGTATCTAGTGTACATATCGGGTAACTAAGGGCGGCGCCACGCCTAGTTACCCGATATGTACCCTGGTTACCGGCTCCCAGCGTCTGCTGTAGAGCACTGAGAGCCGGTATCCAATGTAAATATCGGGTAACTAGGTGCCGCGCAGTGCTTAGTTACCCGATATGTACATTGGATACCGGCTCTCAGTGCTCTACAGCAGACGCTGGGAGCCGGTATCCAATGTAAATATCGGGTAACTAGGTGCCGTGCGGTGCTTAGTTACCCGATATGTACATTGGATACCGGCTCTCAGTGCTCTACAGCAGACGCTGGGAGCCGGTATCCAATGTAAATATCGGGCAACTAGGTGCCGTCGGTGCTTAGTTACCCGATATGTACATTGGATACCGGCTCTCAGTGCTCTACAGCAGACGCTGGGAGCCGGTATACAATGTAAATATCGGGTAACTAGGTGCCGTGCGGTGCTTAGTTACCCGATATGTACATTGGATACCGGCTCTCAGTGCTCTACAGCAGACGCTGGGAGCCGGTATCCAATGTAAATATCGGGCAACTAGGTGCCGCTCGGTGCTTAGTTACCCGATATGTACCCTAGATACCGGCTCTCAGTGCTCTACAGCAGACGCTGGGAGCCGGTATCCAATGTAAATATCGGGTAACTAGGTGCCGTGCGGTGCTTAGTTACCCGATATGTACCCTAGATACCGGCTCTCAGTGCTCTACAGCAGACGCTGGGAGCCGGTATCCAATGTAAATATCGGGTAACTAGGTGCCGCTCGGTGCTTAGTTACCCGATATGTACCCTAGATACCGGCTCTCAGTGCTCTACAGCAGACGCTGGGAGCCGGTATCCAATGTAAATATCGGGTAACTAGGTGCCGTGCGGTGCTTAGTTACCCGATATGTACATTGGATACCGGCTCTCAGCGCTCTACAGCAGACGCTGGGAGCCGGTAATCAGGGTACATATCGGGTAACTTGGTGCCGTGCGGTGCTTAGTTACCCGATATGTACATTGGATACAGGCTCTCAGCGCTCTACAGCAGACGCTGGGAGCCGGTAACCAGGGTACATATCGGGTAACTTGGTGCCGCGCGGTGCTTAGTTACCCGATATGTACATTGGATACAGGCTTTCAGCGCTCTACAGCAGACGCTGAAAGCCGGTATCCAGGGTACATATCGGGTAACTAGGTGCTGCGCGGTGCTTAGTTACCCGATATGTACTCTAGATACCGGCTCTCAGCGCTCTACAGCAGACGCTGGGAGCCGGTAACCAGGGTACATATCGGGTAACTAGGTGCCGCGCGGTGCTTAGTTACCCGATATGTACCCTAGATACCGGCTCTCAGCGCTCTACAGCAGACGCTGGGAGCCGGTATCAATGTAAATATCGGGTAGCTAGGTGCCGCGCGGTGCTTAGTTACCCGATATGTACACTGGATACCAGCTCGCTGATCGTTGGTCTCCCGCTGTCACACTCAGCGATGCGCGCTGGCCAGCGGGAGACCAACTATTAAAAAAAGGTCCAGGACATTCAGGGACGATCAGCGACACCCAGCAGGGGGCCGGTTGTCGCTGCGTGTCACGCTAAGCGAGATCGCTGGCTAGGTCGCTGTTGTGTCACAAAACTAATGACTCAGCAGCGATCTCACTTAGTATGACGGGGGGGGGGGGCTTTAGATTGTCCTCTCTTATCCCCTGCTGAGTCCTTATCAGTCCTCCTGCTTCACCGGTGGCAGGATAAACACAGGATAATCTGCGGGAGCTCACACTTTGCAGTCTGCCCTACATGCCGTCCAGGCCACACCCCACATGTGTGATGTGTGATGGTTACCACTTTTACCTGTGTGATGGTTACCAGTGTGATGTCTGATTGTTACCACTGTTATCTGTGTGATGGTTACCATTGTTACCTGTGTGATGGTTACATGTGTGATGGTTACCACTGTTATCTGTGTGATGGTTACCATTGTTATCTGTGTGATGGTTACATGTGTGATGGTTACCACTGTTATCTGTGTGATGGTTACCATTGTTATCTGTGTGATGGTTACATGTGTGATGGTTACCAGTGTGATGTGTGATGGTTACATGTGTGATGGTTACCATTGTTATCTGTGTGATGGTTACCATTGTTACCTGTGTGATGTTACATGTGTGATGGTTACCACTGTTATCTGTGTGATGGTTACCATTGTTACCTGTGTGATGGTTACATGTGTGATGGTTACCAGTGTGATGTGTGATGGTTACCATTGTTATCTGTGTGATGGTTACCATTGTTACCTGTGTGATGGTTACATGTGTGATGGTTACCAGTGTGATGTGTGATGGTTACCATTGTTATCTGTGTGATGGTTACCATTGTTACATGTGTGATGGTTACATGTGTGATGGTTACTACTGTTACCTGTGTGATGGTTACCAGTGTGATGTGTGATGGTTACCACTGTTATCTGTGTGATGGTTACCAGTGTGATGTGTGATGGTTACCAGTGTGATGGTTACCAGTGTGATGGCCGCTCTCTGCTCTCCTGATCTCACTGCAGAGCTGTGTGTGATTATATCTGTCACATCTGCAGGTTTCTCTTAGCTTCCAGCTCACAGGCAGACAGGGTTGTAATATTGTTAAAATACAGCAGAGCTCAGAGAGCTACAAAAAATGGGTTTGTAAATGACAAAGTTCAATTCTCCTCTTCTGTGTTAGTTAATTGTCTCACACTAGTAACACTCCCTTTTATCTAAAATATTCTCTGGAGGCAGAGTTATCCTCACCATAGCATGAAAGAGGTAATTTACATATAAGAAAAATGTGTATTGCTCTGGAATAAGAAGTCAGATCCCAGATGTCAAGATGGCATTTTATTCAGCATCCAATGACCTGCGGCCATATAGACAGCTCAGGAGGGACGATTCTACTGGGAGATTTCATTTAACCATAGTCTACCTACCATTGCTGGAGCCTTGACTTACATTACCAAGGCTAGCCACCTCGGTGACACATATCTCCCATCCTGGACTTTACCTCCTGCTTTCCTACAACAGTAATGGCCAAAAGTTCTTAAACTGATGCACATTTTGGTTTTCACACTTTGCCTCTTCGGTGTTTTTTGCTCTTTTAGTCTGCGGTTTCTATGGTTAATGATAAATAATTACCGTATACGTTTTTATGCTTTTCCTGAGGACTACATGAAGTTTCTGTAAAACCTTAATATCCTCAGCACTGTCCCTTATTCTCCAGACTTCTGCCCTTCTCCAGCAGCTGGATATGAGCTTTTGGGCCAGATCATGACTGGTGGCCGCCCGTTCTTGTCTTATCAGTTCTTGAAGTTAACAACCATTTCTGGTTTTTTTTTTGTCTCTTTTTGATTATTCACCACAGGTTCAGTTGGACTAAGATCTAGAGAACTTCCTGCCGAGGACCCAAATGTCAATGTTTTGTTTCCCAAGACATTTAGTTCCCACTTTTCCTTTGTAACATGAGCTCCATCATTCTAGAAAACGCATCATCACCACATTGTCCTGGATGATGGAGAAGTTGATTTTGTAGGGGGTATAGGTCCCATTCTTTATTCATGGCCGTGTTTTTAGTTATAAATTTGAGTAAGCCTCATCCATGGATGAAAAGCCCCCACACATTGTGAGTGAGCTCCCCCATGGATGAGAAGACCCCAAGCATGCATGGTCTCAGGAGGGTTTACCTCTGGCAGACACAGGGCTCATGGCAGCGTCGCCTTCTCTTCTCCAGACAATCTTTCTTCTAGGCGTCCCAAACGGTCTGAAGGGGCTTCATCAGAAAGTCACTGCAGGAGGTGGTGCTATTAGCCCGTTGAGGATGGGGGTAATTATATTTTATCTGATGAAGACCCATGCAGACTATTTGACACATCTGTAATTATTGTCCAGAGAAGAAAAGTTGATGCTGCCATGAGTCCTTTGTCTGCCTGCAGTAAATCTCAAGGTGACACTTTCCACAGCCATGTCGTTATCAACCATTCCTCGGCGTATGTTGTATATCTGATTGAGTGCACCTGTGCTTTACAGTATATGGGGGGATACTAGTCAGTGTTTAAGGGCTGGGAGCAAGAAACGCCTCCCCAATGTTACTAATGGCTTTCTGAAGCACATTATACCAAGACATGCCTCCTAATGTGCGCTGACGGGACTTAGCAGCATTCACAGTTACACTAATTGAATTCATTTAACAATCGATGGAAAACTGGTTTGAAATGTTATGAAGGCAGGAAATGTTCAGGATTTTTAGGCTAGATTGTATATCCATGTGTGATAATACATAGAATCATAGAATAGTAGAGTTGGAAGGGACCTCCTGGGCCATCTGGTCCAACCCCCTGCTCAAAGCAGGATTCTCTGAATCATCCCAGACAGATGTCTAAATCATCCCAGACAGCCTCAAAAAGTTTTTTCTAATATCTAATCTGTGTCTCCTCCCATTCAGTTTCATCCCATTGCTTCTAGTCTTTCCTTGTGAAAATGAGAATAAAGATGATCCTTCTACAATGTGACAGCCCTTGAGATATTTGTAGACAGCTATTAAGTCTCCTCTCAGTCTTCTTTTTTGCAAGCTAAACATTCCCAAATCCTGCAACCGTTCCTCATAGGACATGGTTTGCAGACCGGTCACCATTCTGGTCGCTCTTCTCTGAACTTGCTCCAGTTTGTTGATGTCTTTTTTAAAATGTGGTGCCCAAAACTGGACACAGTATTCCAGATGAGGTCTGACCAAAGAGGAGTAGAGGGCAATAATGACCTCACGTGATCTAGACTGTATGCTTCTGTTAATACATCCCAGAATTGTATTTGCCTTTTTTGCTGCTGCATCACACTGTTGACTCATGTTCAGTCTGTGATCAATTAGTATACCCAAGTCTTTTTCACATGTGCTGTTACTTAGCCCTATTCCTCCCATTTTGTATATGCTTTTTTCATTTTTATTGCCCAGATGTAGTACTTTGCATTTTTCCCTGTTAAAATCCATTCTGTTAGTTGCTGCCCACTGCTCCAGTTTATGTATATCTTTTTGAATCATCTCTCTCTCTCTTCTCTAGTATTAGCTACCCCTCCTAGCTTTGTGTCATCCGCAAATTTGATCAGTTTACCCTCAATTCCTTCATCTAAATCATTGATAAAGATGTTGAACAATACAGGGCCCAAAACAGAGCCTTGTGGTACCCCACTTGATACATTCTTCCAACTGGATGTGCAGCCATTTACGACCACTCTTTGGGTCCGATCACTAAGCCAGTTATGAATCCACCTAACAGTTGCCTTGTCCATTCCATACTTAGTCATTTTTTCAATAAGGATTGTGTGAGATACTTTGTCAAATGCTTTGCTGAAGTCAAGATATACTATATCTACAGCATTTCCCTGATCCACCCAGTCAGTGATTCTGTCATAGAAGGAAATTAAGTTAGTCTGACATGACTTATTAGTTACAAACCCATGCTGACTCTGTTTAATCACTTCATTCTTATCCAGGTACTTGCATACATGTTGTTTAATAATTTGTTCAAAGATCTTTCCTGGTATAGAAGTCAGACTCACCGGCCTGTAGTTCCCTGGGTCCACCTTCTTCCCCTTTTTGAAGATAGGAACAACATTTGCTCTTCTCCAGTCTTCTGGGACTTCTCCTGTTCTCCAAGAATTTTCAAAGATTATGGACAGTGGTTCAAGAATTTATTCCGCTATCTCCTTCAGTACTCTGGGGTGTAATTCATCTGGACCTGGAGACTTGAATTCATTTAGGTTAGCTAAGTGTTTCCTCACTATCTTTCTGTTTATAGATATCCTGGATTCTTCTATTCCTATAATAGGACAGTGAAGATCAGTTGATGTTGCATTTCCTTTCTGAGAGAAAACAGATGCAAAATAGGAATTTAACAGTTCAACCTTCTCAACATCCTGTCTTACCATTTCATCATTTTTATCCTGTAAAAATCCTATAGCATCTTTAACTTTTCTTTTACTTTTGACGTATCCCCAAAATCCTTTTTTGTTGCTTTTGATGTCACTTACAAGCCTTAATTCATTGTCAGCTTTAGATAATCTGATTTGTGCCCTGCAGGTTCTGCAGACGGCATTATATTCTTCTTTAGATATGCCTCCCTCTTTCCATTTGATAAACATTTCTTTCTTCCTTTTTAGCATGTGTTTAAGTTCTATGTTCATCCATCCTGGTTTCCTTAAATGCTTCCCATTCTTCACTCTTTTCGGAATTGTTAACAATTGTGCTTACTCCAACTCCAGAAGATCATACTCAAAGCAGCAAATGGCAGAATGCACCCGGTGGGGTAGATGGGTCATGCAAAGCAGAGAGATCTATGGTTCTGTGCCTCTGCGCTATATGGGTATACACTAATAATAATGAACAAAATGACAGGAAAAGGGGGCACTGAAAGGACAAGCAATTGGTGGTCTGCACAGGAGATATATGGATAATCAGTGCGCTGGTCAATTGTGGGCGCTATTTCATTTCAAACCCAATAGACCGTGTGCAAATAATTATAGTCAGCCAAAAAAAGCCTGTGAAGATCTAACGTTGTGGGTTTTTTATTCCATACATCCATGGTTGTACAACAAATCCAGGTAGATGGCCAAAATACAATGTCCCCAGTCCACGAAATCTCCTCCCCGGGGCCGGTAGTTCCACTACCCCGGTACCAGGCGATACTCACTGTCTCCCAACTTTTGCTGGCCCACAGCTTTCGTATCTCAAGCCAGCATAGTCTGTAGTCACAGTCCAGAATCCTCTGAGATGACAGGTAACACAACCAAAGCCAATGTATCCAGGAGAAACAGTTCCAGTTAAGAAAATTCCTGAAATCCAGACAACAAATCCCTCAACAGTAGCACGTGTCCAGCCCAGGAGGCAACCAAACTCCATAGGCCATTCATCTATGTCCTCCAGGACGGTTTCCTCAATCCTCTCTTCTACGTCACTCTCCCAACTGCCTGACTAAACCTGTGGCGTCTTTTTCTCTCTCCCCCTTACACATTTTCCTTTAGCTCCCAGAATGAAGCATATTCCATCGCCTGGGACTGTATGTGAGACCCTCTGTGGTGACGGCTCCCCTGGGTCTACTATCTCCATCAACACAATTGGCTTAGGGCTGGGAGTACAATGGCGTGAGACCCTGCGATACTGATGAATCATAAAATCATAGAATGATAGAGTTGGAAGGGACCTCCTGGGTCATCTGGTCCAACCCCCTGCTCAAAGCAGGATTCACTAAATCATCCCAGACAGATGTCTGTCCAGCCTCTGTGTGAAGACTTCCATTGAAGGAGAACTTCCACTCATTGATCACCCTCACTGTCAAAAAGTTTTTTCTAATATCTAATCTGTGTCTCCTCCCATTCAGTTTCATCCCATTGCTTCTAGTCTTTCCTTGTGAAAATGAGAATAAAGATGATCCTTCTAGAATGTGACAGCCCTTGAGATATTTGTAGACAGCTATTAAGTCTCCTCTCAGTCTTCTCTTTTGCAAGCTGAACATTCCCAAATCCTGTAATCGTTCCTCATAGGACATGATTTGCAGATCGGTCACGAATCTGGTGGCTCTTCTCTGAACTTGCTCCATTTTGTTGATGTCTTTTTTAAAATGTGGTGCCCAAAACTGGACACAGTATAATGAGATTGATTGAGTCTAACCTTAGGTATACATAATACATAAGATCCAGCCTGTTCGTCTTCCTCTGCTTGCTGTCACTGAATTGAAACATTGATTCCTGAGGATGAATTGATGAGCAAGCAAATCACCAATAAAACACAGCAAGAAAATATCTAATAAATTACAATTATATCAATGTAACCAGTGCTCCGTGCTGGAAAAAGTCTGCATCTCGCAGAGCCGTGGACTCCACTCTATGTCCATAACATGCACTGAATATGCCCCTAGACCATGGTGACCGCCATTGTCAGGGTAGACGTAGGATCAGTGCTCAGTGTAATGGAGCACGCAGGTCACTGATAAATGCTAATAGGCGGCACATGAGCAGCGCTGGTAGATAAGGGCCAGAGTATTGGGTATAAAATGCACTGAATCATAGAATGGTAGAGTTGGAAGGGACCTCCTGGGCCATCTGGTCCAACGCCCTATCTAATCTGTGTCTCCTCCCATTCAGTTTCATCCCATTGCTTCTAGTCTTTCCTTGTGCAAATGAGAATAAAGATGATCCTTCTACAATGTGACAGCCCTTGAGATATTTGTATACAGCTATTAAGTCTCCTTTTAGTCTTCTCTTTTGCAAGCTGAACATTCCCAAATCCTGTAACCGTTCCTCATAGGACATGGTTTGCAGACCGGTCACCATTCTGGTGGCTCTTCTCTGAACTTGCTCCAGTTTGTTAATGTCTTTTTTAAAATGTGGTGCCCAAAACTGGACACAGTATTCCAGATGAGGTCTGACCAAAGAGGAGTAGAAGGCAATAATACATAGTAACATAGTTATTAAGGTTGAAGGAAGACTTTAAGTCCATCTAGTTCCCCCCATATCCTATCCTAACCTGCCCTAACATGTTGATCCAGAGAAAGGCAAAAAAAAACCCAAGTAGCAAACAGTAAGCTTCACATTGGGGAAAAAAATTCCTTCCCGACTCCACATACGGCGATCAGACTAGCTCCCTGGATCAACGCAGTATCTAGGAAACTAGTGAATATAGCCTGTAATATTATACTTTTCATCCAGTCCCTTCTTACATGTTAGTAGGGAATCACTCATTACAACATTAGACGGCAGAGAGTTCCATAGTCTCACTGCTCTTACAGTAAAGAATCTGCATCTGTGATTATGTCTAAACCTTCTTTCCTCCAGACGTAGAGGATGCCCCCTCGTCCCCGTCACAGGTCTAAGAGTAAAAAGATCATTAGAAAGGTCTTTGTACTGTCCCCTCATATATTTATACATTGTAATAAGATCACCCCTAAGCTTTCGTTTTTCCAAACTAAATTAACCCCAAAGTGTAATAACCTGTCCTGGTATTGCAGACCCCCCAGTTCTCTAATAACCTGTCCTGGTATTGCAGACCCCCCAGTTCTCTAATAACCTGTCTTGGTATTGCAGACCCCCCAGTTCCCTAATAACCTTGGTCGCTCTTCTCTGCACCTGCTCCAGTTCAGCTATGTCTTTCTTATACACCGGAGAACAGAACTGCACACAGTATTCTAAGTGTGGTCGCACCAGTGACTTGTATAGAGGTAAAATTATGTTCTCCTCATGAGCATCTATGCCTCGTCTAATGCATCCCATTATTTTTATTTGCCTTGGCAGCAGCTGCCTGACATTGGCCACTAAATGTGAGTTTGTCGTCCACCCATACACCCTGGTCTTTTTCAGGACAGTTTTGCCCAGTGTTTTACAATTAAGCACATAATTATACATCTTATTTGTTCTACCCAAGTGCATGACCTTACATTTATCCCCATTAAAACTCATTTGCCATTTATCAGCCCAAGCTTCTAGTTTACATAAATCCTCCTGTAATATAAAATTATGCTCCTCTGTATTTATTACCCTGCAGAGTTTAGTGTCATCTGCAAATATTGAAATACTACTCTGTATGCCCCCTACAAGGTCATTAATAAATATGTTAAAGAGAAGCGGCCCCAATACTGACCCCTGTGGTCCCCCACTGCTAACCGTGACCCAGTCCGAGTGTGCTCCATTAATAACCACCCTTTGTTTTCTATCCATGAGCCAGTTCTTAACCCACTTACACATATTTTCCCCTCTCCCCATTGTTCTCATTTATGTATCAGCCTTTTGTGTGGCACTGTATCAAAAGCTTTTGAGAAGTCCATGAACACCACGTCCACTGCTTCCCTTGGTCCAGTCCTGAACTTACCCCTTCATAAAAGCTTATCAGATTAGTTGACAAGAACGGTCCCTCGTAAACCCATGCTGATACTGTGTCATGAGGTTATTCAGCCTCAGATACTCCAATATAGTATCCCTTAAAAAACCCTCCAGGATTTTACCCACAGTAGATATTAAGTCACTGGCCTATAATTTCCAGGTTCAGTTTTTGCCCCCTTTTTCAATATTGGCACCACATTTGCTATACGCCAGTCCTGTGGTACAGACCCCGTTATTATGGAATCTTTAAAGATTAAAAATACCTTATATACTCGTGTATAAGCCGAGATTTTCAGCCCATTTTTTAGGGCTGAAAGTCCCCCTTATATTCGAGTCATATACAGGGGGTCGGCGGGGGAGGGGGAGCGCAGCTGTCCTATATACTTACCCTTCCGCCGGCGCGGTCTCTGCAGCCCCTGCCCTTCTCCCACGGTCTCCGGCGCCTGTGTTCAGCGGTCAGCTGGCACCGCTCATTAAAGTCATGAATATGCACATATTCATGACTTTAATGAGTGGTAACACGTGACCGCTGAACACAGGCGCCGGAGACCGTGGGAGAAGAGCAGGGCAGAGACCGCGCCGGCGGAAGGGTAAGTATAAGCGATATTTACCTGTCCCGTTCCGCTGTGTCCTCGGGTCCTCTTGCTGCGATGTTCAGGCAGAGGGCGCGATGACGTGGTTACTGTGCGCAGCGCCCTCTGCCTGATCATTCACTGCTGGAGGACCCGGAAGACAGCGGCGAGCAACGGTGGAACGGGACAGGTGAATATCGCAGGTGCCGGGGCCCTGAGCGAGCGGTGACACCGGCACCTGTCCCCTATAGGCGCCGGTGTCCCCGCCTGCTCAGGACACCGGCACCTGGCCCCCAGCAACGAGAGGTGAGTATGTCTTTTTTTTTTTTTTTTCGATTGCAGCGACAGCAATTGAGGCCTATACTATGGAGCATAATCTATGGGGCACAATCTATGGATCATCTATGGGGGCATAATCTATGGGGGCATAATCTATGGAGCATCAAAGGGGGCACAATCTATGAGGGCACAATCTATGGGGGCATGATCTATGGGGGCACAATCTATGGGGCATAATCTATGGGGCATAATCTATGGAGCATCATGGGGCACAATCTATGGGGCACAATCTATGGGGCATAATCAATGGGGGCACAATCTATGGGGGCACAATCTATGGATCATCTATGGGGGCACAATCTATGGATCATCTATGGGGGCACAATCTATGGAGCATCAATGGGGGCACAATCTATGGAGCATCTATGGGGGCACAATCTATGGAGCATCTATGGGGCACAATCTGTGGAGCATCTATGGGGCACAATCTATGGATCATCTATGGGGGCACAATCTATGGAGCATCCATGGGGGCACAATTTATGGATCATCTATGGGGGCACAATCTATGGAGCATCTATGGGGGCACAATCTATGGAGCATCTATGGGGGCATAATCTATGGAGCATCTATGGGGGCATAATACATGGGGCAGCATATAGGGCATAATCTCATTTTCCACCCTAGGCTTATACTCGAGTCAGTAAGTTTTCCCAGTTTATTGTGGCAAAATTAGGGGGGTCGGCTTATACTCGAGTATATACGGTAATGCTCTATCTATGACTGTACTTAATTCCTGCAGTACTCAGAGGTGGATCCCATCCGGGCCCGGGGATTTGTCACCTTGGCTTTTTCCTCATCCTCATCCACCATTTCACCCAGACTATTTTTAAGGGGACCAACACTATCATTTTTTAGTTTCTTGCTATTTATGTAGTTATAGAATATTTTGGGATTATTTTTACTTTCTCTGGCAATGAGTCTCTCTGCCTCAATCTTTGCTGTCTTGATTTGCTTTTTAAGAATTTATTCAGTCTTCTGTATTTATTTAATGCCTCATCACTACCTACTTGCTTTAATTCCCTAAACGCTTTCTTTTTGTCCCTTATTGCGCCCCTTACAGCTCTATTTAGCCATAGTGGTTTCCTCCTATTCTAGCAGTGTTTATTCCCATAGGGTATATACTGTGCACAGGTCTATTCAGGATACTAATAAACGTCTCCCATTTTCTTTGTGTATTTTTATGTCTCAGGATATCGTCCCAGTTTATTGCACCAAGATCATCTCTCATCCGCTGGAAATTTGCCTTCCTGAAGTTTAGTGTCCTTGTAACCCCTCGACTACACATCTTATTAAAGGACACATGAAAGCTTATTATTCTGTGATCACTATTACCCCAGTGACCCCCAACCCTTATATTTGGTCTGGCCTGTTGGGTAATATTAGGTCTAGCAGTGCCCCCCAACCCTTATATTGATCTGCGGTCTGCCTGTTGGGTAATATTAGGTCTAGCAGTGCCCCCCAACCCTTATATTTGATCTGCGGTCTGCTTGTTGGATAATATTAGGTCTAGCAGTGCCCCCAACCCTTATATTTGGTCTGCTCTGTTGGATAATATTAGGTCTAGCAGTGCCCCCCCTCTTGTTGGGTCCTGAACTAGTTGTGAAAGGTAATTGTCTCATAGTTGTCAGAAACCTATTACCTTTACTGGAACTGCAGGTTTCTGTTCCCCAATGTATTTCAGGGTAGTTGAAGTCCCCCATAATAATGACTTCTCCTTGAGGCGCTGCTTCATCTATTTGCTTTACGAGGATATTCTCTGTTGCTTCCATTATTTTAGGAGACTTATAACAAACCCCTATCAGTAATTTATTATTTTCCCCCCTCCCCTAATCTCCACCCACAGAGACTCTACATCTTCATTAGATTCACAGATATCACCAGGATGGGATTAAGGATGATTTTACATATAAACACACACCCCCACCTCGCTTATTTTTACGGTCATTTCTAAACAGACTATAGCCCTGTAAATTACCCGCCCAGTCGTGGATCTCGTCCAGCCAAGTCTCAGATATCCCCGCCATGTCTCAGATATCCCCGCCATGTCTCAGATATCCCCACCATGTCTCATATCTCCACCGTGTCTCAGATATCTCCACCATGTCTCAGATATCTCCACCATGTCTCAGATATCCCCACCATGTCTCAGATATCCCCACCATGTCTCACATATCCCCACCATGTCTCAGATATCCCCACCATGTCTCAGATATCCCGCCATGTCTCAGATATCCCCACCATGTCTCAGATATCCCCACCGTGTCTCAGATATCCCGCCATGTCTCAGATATCCCCACCGTGTCTCACATATCCCCACCGTGTCTCAGATATCCCCACCATGTCTCAGATATCCCCACCATGTCTCAGATATCCCCCATGTCTCAGATATCCCCACCATGTCTCAGATATCCCCCATGTCTCAATATCCCATGTCTCAGATATCCCACCATGTCTCAGATATCCCCACCATGTCTCAGATATCCCCACCGTGTCTCACATATCCCCACCTGTTCTCAGATATCCCCACCATGTCTCAATATCCCCCATGTCTCAGATATCCCGCATCCAATTCCCCATGTCTCAGATATCCCGCCATGTCTCAGATATCCCGCCATGTCTCAGATATCCCCACCATGTCATAATTATGTTCCAACAAAATTAATTCTAATTCCTCCATTTTGTTGGTGAGGCTTCTGGCATTAGTATACATGCACTTTATGTATCTCTCTGTACCTCTATTCTTTCTTAAATTATTAACTGTTCTAACCCCACCCCCCAAATTTCATTATTTGTGCCCAGGTCTCTATCTGCACTGCCTTCCCCTCCTATAAAATGAATACCCTCCCCCCTAGTCCCTAGTTTAAAGACTCCTCCAACCTTTTAGCCATTTTCTCCCCCAGCACAGCTGCACCCTCCCCATTGAGGTGCAGCCCGTCCCTAGCATAGAACCTGTAGCCAACTGAGGAAGTCGGCCCAGTTCTCCAGGAACCCAAACCCCTCCTTCCTACACCAATTCTTGAGCCACTTATTAACCTCCCTAATCTCCCATTGCCTCTCTGGTGTGGCACGTGGTGCAGGCAGTATTTCAGAAAATACCACGTTGGAGGTCCTTGCTTTAAGCTTGCAGCCTAATTCCCTGAAATCGTCTTTAACCCCTTCACCCCCAAGGGTGGTTTGCACGTTAATGACCGGGACAATTTTTACAATTCTGACCACTGTCTCTTTATGAGGTTACAACTCCGGAACGCTTCAACGGATCTTCGCGATTCTGAGATTGTTTTCTCGTGACATATTGTACTTCATGTTAGTGGTAAAATTTCTTCCATATAACTTGCGTTTATTTTTGAAAAAAAACGCAAATATGGCGAAAATTTTGAAAATTTAGCAATTTTCAAACTTTGAATTTTTATTCCCTTAAAACAGAGAAATATGTAACACAAAATAGTTAAGAAATAACATTTCCCACATGTCTACTTTACATCAGCACAATTTTGGAATCAAAATTTTTTTTTGTTAGGAAGTTATAAGGGTTAAAAGTTGACCAGCGATTTCTCATTTTTACAACAAAATTTACAAAGCCATTTTTTTTAGGGACCACCTCTCATTTGAAGTCACTTTGAGGGGTCTACATGACAGAAAATACCCAAAAGTGACACCATTCTAAAAACTGCACCCCTCAAGGTACTCAAAACCACATTCAAGAAGTTTATTAACCCTTCAGGTGCTTCACAGGAACTAAAGCAACGTGGAAGGAAAAAATGAATATTTAACTTTTTAGCCACAAAAATGATCTTTTACAAACTTTTTTTTTATTTTCACAAGGGTAAAAGGAGAAAATGGACAGATAAGGTTGTTATGCAATTTCTCCTGAGTACGCCAATACCCCATATGTGGGGGAAAACCACTGTTTGGGCACACGGCAGAGCTCGTAAGGGAAGGAGCGCCGTTTGACTTTTTCAAACTAAAATTGGCTGGAGTTGAGATTGGACGCCATGTCGCGCTTGGAGAACCTCTGATGCGCCTAAACAGTGGAAACCCCCCACAAGTGACACCATTTTGGAAACTAGACCCCCTAAGGTACTTATCTAGATCTGTTGTGAGCACTTTGAACCCCCAAGTGTTTCACAAAAGTTTATAATGCCTGGGTGTGAAAAAAAAAAAAAAAAAAATTCCACAAAAATGATTTTTTAGTCCTAAATTTTTGAATTTTCCCAAGGAAATTGGACCCCAAAAGTTGTTGTCCAATTTGTCCTGAGTACGCTGATACCCCATATGTGGGGGTGGAAAACTGTTTGGGCGCACGGCAGGGCTTGGAAAGGAAGTAGTAACGTTTTGGAATGCAGACGTTGATGGGGGTCATGTTCCGTTTGCAGTGCCCCAGATGAGCCTAAACAGTGGAAATCCCCCACAAGTGAACCCATTTTGGAAACTAGACCCCCTAAGGAACTTATCTAGATCTTTGGTGAGCACTTTGAACCCCCAAGTGCTTCACACAAGTTTATAATGCCCGGGCATGAAAATAAAAAATCCTATTTTTTTCCCACAAAAATTATCTTTTAGGCACTAATTTTTTATTTTCCCAAGGGTATCAGGAGAAATTGGACCACATAAGTTGTTGTCCAATTTGTCCTGAGTACGCTGATGCCCCATATGTGGGGGGGAACCACTGTTTGGGCGCACGGCAGAGCTCGGAAGGGAAGGAGCACCATTTGACTTTTTCCAACCAAAATTGGCTGGAATTGAGATTGGATGCCATGTTGCATTTGGAGAGCCCCTGATGTGCCTAAACAGTGGAAACCCCCCACAAATGACCCCATTTGGGAAACTAGACCCCCTAAGGAACTTATCTAGATCTTTGGTGAGCAATTTGAACCCTCAAGTGCTTCACACAAGTTTATAACGTAGAGCCGTAAAATTTAAAAATCATATTTTTTCCACAAAAATGATCTTTTCACCCGAATTTTTATTTTTCCAAGGGTAACAAGACTCCAAAAGTTATTGTGCAATTTGTCCTGAGTACACTGATACCCCATATGTGGGGGTATACCACTGTTTGGGTGCATGGCAGAGTTTGGAAGGGAAGGAGCGCCGTCTCACTTTTTCAACGCAGAATTGGCTGGACGCCATGTCGTGTTTGGAGAGCTCCTGATCTGCCTAAACAGTGGAAACCCCCCACAAATGACACCATTTTGGAAACTAAACCCCTCAAGGAATTTATCTAGATGTGTGGTGAGAACTTTGAACCCCCAGGTGTTTCACTAAAGTTTATAACGTACAGCCTTAAAATAAAAAATCCTTTTTTTTTTTTTACAAAAATGATTTTTTCGCCCCCAATATTTTATTTTCACAAGGGTAACAGGAGAAATTGGACCCCAAAAGTTGTTGTCCAATTTGTCCTGAGTACGCTGATACCCAATATGTAGGAGAAAACTACTGTATGGGTGCACGTCAGGGCTCGGAAGGGAAGTAGTGACGTTTTGGATTGCAGACTTTGATGGAATGGTCTGGGGGCGTCATGTCGCATTTGGAGAGCCCCTGATACGCCTAAACAGTGGAAACCCCCCACAAGTGACCCCATTTTGGAAAATAGACCCCACAAGGAACTTATCTAGATGTGTGGTGAGCACTTTGAACCCCGAAGTGCTTCACAGAAGTTTATAACGCACAGCCGTAAAAATAAAAAATCCTTTTTTTTTTTTACAAAAATGATTTTTTCGCCCCCAATATTTTATTTTCACAAGGGTAACAGGAGAAATTGGACCCCAAAAGTTGTTGTCCAATTTGTCCTGAGTACGCTGATACCCAATATGTGGGAGAAAACTACTGTATGAGCGCATGTCAGGGCTCGGAAAGGGAAGTAGTGACGTTTTGGATTGCAGACTTTGATGGAATGGTCTGGGGGCGTCATGTCGCATTTGGAGAGCCCCTGATGCGCCTAAACAGTGGAAAACCCCCCAAAAAGTGACCCCATTTTGGAAAATAGACCCCACAGGAACTTACCTAGATGGTGTGGAGCCTT
>JARQOD010004695.1:0-52996 GCA_033576555.1 Oophaga sylvatica
CATGTGCGGTTCCTGACTTGCTGTGAAAGCCATCCGTAGTTGCGAAGTCCTCTGCAGTGGTGCATGACTTACTGCGTGTTGGCAGCACCATTGTTGGGTTCCCTCTGTGTTGTGCTGTCTGGCTCTGCATAGGGGGCGCGGCCACACCTGTCCTGCTTTTATGTGGATTGGGTTTTTACTAGAATTACTGCTCCAGCCTATCGCTGTGAAGCAGCTCATTTTATAAAGTTCCCCAGCCCTAGTGGGCGTTGCCAGAGCTTCGCATTGAATCCACACTGAATCCCTGAACCTAGCCGTATGTGGTTGTGTGTTCAGCTCCTGCTCTGAAGTTGATCAGCTCTGGAGAGCTGATTCCCTGTTCCTGCTGTGTCTTGTTCCCTGATCCTGGATCAAACCCGATCGCATCCGTACCTGACTTTCTGAACTGTGTCCTCTGTGTTATGTTCCTGAAATCCTGCTGTGTCCAGAACCCTGTGCCAGTGACTGTGAATCCTTGCTATATAACCTGAGTTCATCTTGGAAGGAGGAGTCCGGTGTGTGCTGAGTTTCTGTTACTCTGTGCTCAGCCTCTGTGCAATCCCCGGCCAGCTCCCGTTGAGCCTGGCGGGGCTTGCACCAGACCGCTGGGGTTCCTTTTCAGGTCGCTGCCAGATGTCCGGATCCTATGCCTGATGACCATGGCTGATGTCCGATGTCCGACGACCACTTCCAGATGTCCGGATCCTATCCTTCTTGCCTGATGTCCGGATCCTGCCGTCATTGCCAGATGTCCGGAGCCTGCTGATCGGTGCCAGATGTCCGGAGTCCGAGGCCTGTGTTCCAGTCCGTGTTCCTGTGATTCAATCCATGTTCCTGTCCGTGTTCCTGACTCCCTGAGACCCAGTCCGTGTTCCTGTCTGTGTTCCTGACTCTCTGAGATCCAATCCGTGTTCCTGTGCAGTCTAACTCTGTTTCAGCCATCAGCTCCTGATTCAGTTACCTGTCTGTTACCTTCGGCTTGCCTGTGTGCCATCTGTCTGCGTTCCTTCCAGAGGTTCGGACGTCATCTGCAGAGATCCCCGGCTCTTGCCTGCTCACCTAGGAGCGATCATCTGCCATCCGACTGCAGCTCCATCCGGAAGTTCGGACATCATCTGCAGAGATCCCCGGCTCTTGCCTGCTCACCTGGGAGCGATCATCTGCCATCCGACTGCAGCCTACCTGGAGGCTCCACCATATCAGGTCGTATATACCTGCCTGTCTAGAGACTGCCTGGTCACTTACTGTGACAATCTGCCTGTCTAGAGACTGCCTGGTCACTTGCTGTGACAACCTGCCTGTCCAGAGACTGCCTGGTCACTTGTCGTGACAACCTGCCTGTCCCAGAGACTGCCTGGTCACTTGCCGTGACAACCTGCCTGTCCCAGAGACTGCCCTGGTCACTTTCCGTGACAACCTGCCTGTCCCAGAGACTGCCTGTCACTTGCCGTGACAACCTGCCTGCCCTGGTCACTTGCCGTGACAACCTGCCTGCCCTGGTCACTTGCCGTGACAACCTGCCTGCCTGGTCACTTGCCGTGACAACCTGCCTGCCTGGTCACTTGCCGTGACAACCTGCCTGCCTGGTCACTTGCCGTGACAACCTGCCTGCCTGGTCACTTGCCGTGACAACCTGCCTGCCCTGGTCACTTGCCGTGACAACCTGTCTGTCCCAGAGACTGCCTTGGTCACTTGCCGTGACAACCTGCCTGTCCTGCCGGTTCCTCCTTGGTCTACCCTGTGATGACGTCTGTCCTGGGTCGGTGTCTGATGTTCTCCTGCTGAGCCTGTGCTACGCCTGAGGCCTGAGAGAGAGGCCGTCCTAGTATGCCCGTGCCAGATGACCCTGGACTTCATCAACCCGTGATGACCCCGCCATCGTCTGACGTTCGTCCTGGGCCGGTGTCTGATGTTCTCCTGCTGAGCCTGTGCTACGCCCGAGCCTGAGTGTGGCCATACTAGTATGCCCGTGCCAGATGATTCTGGACTTCATCAACCCGTGATGACCCCGCCATCGTCTGAAGTCTGTCTGAGGTCGGTGTCTGATGTTTCTCTGCTGAGCCTGTGCTACGCCTAAGGCCTGAGAGAGAGGCCGTCCAAGTATGCCTGTGCCAGATAACCCTGGACTGCATCTACCCGTGATGTCCTCCAGCACTCGTCTGTGATCCTGAGTTGTGTACCCTTCTCTGATGTGCGGAATCGGGAGCCCGGTCTTATGTTATGTTTATTTACTTTGTTTCTTTAAGTAAACTTTATGTTTCTTCTTACCTGAAGTTGTGCGGTGTTGTCTAGTCCTGCAGGTCGCCACCTTGCCCACATGCTCAGCTGCCACGGATCCCGGTCGCTGCCCTTCCCTAGTCCGGCAGGCCCGGGTCTCCCTCCGTGGTCCAGTGGGTCCACATTCTCTTACCATCTGGGACCCATGCCTCACGTCGTCGTGGACTGGCGGCGTGGGAGCATTGGCTAGCTAGGCAAGCTATGCCATGTCCCGACGCCCCACAGCCGTGGGAAGCGTCACAACCGCCCCCTGTGGTCCTCACCAGTAACTGTGATCTAATACCGCCCCCTGTGGTCCCCACCAGTAACTGTGTTCTAATACCGCCCCCTATGGTCCCCACCAGTAACTGTGATCTAATACCGCCCCCTGTGGTCCCCACCAGTAACTGTGTTCTAATACCGCCCCCTATGGTCCCCACCAGTAACTGTGATCTAATACCGCCCCCTGTGGTCCCCACCAGTAACTGTGATCTAATACCGCCCCCTGTGGTCCCCACCAGTAACTGTGTTCTAATACCGCCCCCTATGGTCCCCACCAGTAACTGTGATCTAATACCGCCCCCTGTGGTCCCCACCAGTAACTGTGTTCTAATACCGCCCCCTATGGTCCCCACCAGTAACTGTGATCTAATACGCCCCCTGTGGTCCCCACCACTAACTGTGATCTAATACCGCCCCCTGTGGTCCCCACAGTAACTGTGATCTAATACCGCCCCTATGGTCCCCACCAGTAACTGTGATCTAATACTGCTCCCTGTGGTCCCCACCAGTAACTGTGATCTAATACCGCCCCCTGTGGTCCTGACCAGTAACTGATCTAATACCGCCCCCTGTGGTCCCCACCACTAACTGTGATCTAATACCGCCCCCTGTGGTCCTCACCAGTAACTGTGATCTAATACCGCCCCCTGTGGTCCCCACCATAACTGTGATCTAATACCGCCCCTGTGGTCCCCACCAGTAACTGTGATCTAATCCGCCCCCCTATGGTCCCCACCAGTAACTGTGATCTAATACTGCTCCCTGTGGTCCCCACCAGTAACTGTGATCTAATACTGCCCCCTGTGGTCCCCACCAGTAAACTGTGATCTAATACCGCCCCCTGTGGTCCCCACCAGTAACTGTGATCTAATACCGCCCCCTGTGGTCCTGACCAGTAACTGTGATCTAATACTGCCCCTATGATACAGTGTGGGCTACTACTGACGTCCGGGTCACCACCAGTAATTGTGATCTAATACTGCCCCCCGGTAATAAGTGTGATCCAATACCGCCCCCTGTGGTCGTCACCAGTAACTGTGATCTAATACTGCCCCCTGTGGTCCTGACCAGTAACTGTGATGTAATACCGCCCCCTGTGGTCACCACCACTAACTGTGATCTAATAACGCCCCCTGTGGTCACCACCAGTAACTGATCTAATACCGCCCCCTGTGGTCGTCACCAGTAACTGTGATGTAATACCGCCCCCTGTGTTCCCCACCAGTAACTGTGATCTAATACCGCCCCCTGTGGTCCCCAACAGTAACTGTGATCTAATACGCCCCCTGTGGTCACCACAGTAACTGTGATCTACTACCACCCCTGTGGTCCCCACCAGTAACTGTGATCCAATACCGCCCCTGTGGTCACCACCAGTAACTGTGATGTAATACCGCCCCCTGTGGTCCCACCAGTAACTGTGATCTAATACGCCCCCTGTGGTCCCACCACTAACTGTGATCTATACCGCCCCTGTGGTCCCACCACTAACTGTGATCTAATACCGCCCCCGGTGGTCCCACCATAACTGTGATCTAATACCGCCCCTGTGGTCCCCACCAGTAACTGTGATCTAATACCGCCCCTGTGGTCCCCACCAGTAACTGTGATCTAATACCGCCCCCTGTGGTCCTGACCATAACTGTGATCTAATACCGCCCCTGTGGTCACCACATAACTGTGATCTAATACCGCTCCCTGTGCTCCCACCACTAACTGTGATCTAATACCGCCCCCTGTGGTCCCCACCACTAACTGTGATTATACCTACCACCCCTGTGGTCCCACCATAACTGTGATTTAATACCGCCCCCTGTGGTCCCACCATAACTGTGATCTAATACGCCCCCTGTGGTCCCACCAGTAACTGTGATCTAATACGCCCCCTGTGGTCACCACCAGTAACTGTGATCTACTACGCCCCCTGGGTCCCACCAGTAACTGTGATCCAATACCGCCCCCTGTGGTCACCACCAGTAACTGTGATGTAATACCGCCCCTGTGGTCCCACCAGTAACTGTGATCCAATACCCCCCCTGTGGTCACCACAGTAACTGTGATTAATACGCCCCTGTGGTCCCCACCAGTAACTGTGATCTAATACCGCCACCTGTGGTCCCACCACTACTGTGATCTAATACCGCCCCCGGTGGTCCCCACCACTACTGTGATCTAATACCGCCCCTGTGGTCCCCACCAGTAACTGTGATCTAATACGCCCCTGTGTCCCACCAGTAACTGTGATCTAATACCGACCCCTGTGGTCCTGACCATAACTGTGATCTAATACGCCCCTGTGGTCCTGACCAGTAACTGATCTAATACCGCCCCTGTGGTCCCACACTAACTGTGATCTAATACCGCCCCCTGTGGTCTGACCAGTAACTGATCATACCGCCCCTGTGGTCCCCACCAGTACTGTGATCTAATACCGCCCTGTGGTCCTCACAGTAACTGTGATCTAATACCGCCCCCTGTGGTCCCCACCAGTAACTGTGATCTAATACCGCCCCTATGGTCCCCACCAGTAACTGTGATCTAATACGCCCCTGTGGTCCCACCAGTAACTGTGATCTAATACCGCCCCTGTGATAATGTGGTCTAATACTGACCCGGGTCCTCACATGATTGTGATCTAATACGCCCCTGTGTCCTGACCAGTAACTGATCTAATACCGCCCCCTGTGGTCCTCACCAGTAACTGTGATCTAATACCGCCCACTGTGGTCCCCACCACTAACTGTGATCTAATACCGCCCCCTGTGGTCCCCACCAG
Organism: Oophaga sylvatica; assembly: GCA_033576555.1. NCBI lineage: Eukaryota > Metazoa > Chordata > Amphibia > Anura > Dendrobatidae > Oophaga > Oophaga sylvatica. Next base: position 5,333 of record JARQOD010004695.1, read on the forward strand.
TAACTGTGATCTAATACCGCCCCCTATGGTCCCCACCAGTAACTGTGATCTAATACTGCTCCCTGTGGTCCCCACCAGTAAATGTGATCTAATACCGCCACCTGTGGTCACCACCAGTAACTGTGATCTAATACCGCCCCCTGTGGTCCCCACCAGTAACTGTGATCTAATACCGCCCCCTGTGGTCACCACCAGTAACTGTGATCTAATACCGCCCCCTGTGGTCCCCACCATAACTGTGATCTAATACCGCCCCCTGTGGTCCCCACCACTAACTGTGATCTAATACCGCCCCCTGTGGTCCCCACCAGTAACTGTGATCTAATACCGCCCCCTGTGGTCCCCACCATAACTGTGATCTAATACCGCCCCCTGTGGTCCCCACCAGTAACTGTGATCTAATACCGCCCCCTGTGGTCCCCACCAGTAACTGTGATCTAATACCGCCCCCTTGGTCCCCACCAGTAACTGTGATCTAATACCGCCCCCTGTGGTCCCCACCAGTAACTGTGATCTAATACGCCCCCTGTGGTCACCACCATAACTGTGATCTAATACCGCCCCCTATGGTCCCACCAGTAACTGTGATCTAATACTGCCCCTGTGGTCCCCACCAGTAACTGTGATCTAATACTGCCCCCTGTGGTCACCACCAGTAACTGTGATCTAATACCTGCCCCCTGTGGTCCCCACCAGTAACTGTGATCTAATACCGCCCCCTGTGGTCCCACCAGTAACTGTGATCTAATACCGCCCCCTGTGGTCCCCACCAGTAACTGTGATCTAATACTGCCCCTATGTCCACCAGTAACGTGATCTAATACTGCCCCGTGGTCACCACCAGTAATGTGATCTAATACCGCCCCCTGGGTCACCAGTAATGTGATCTAATACCGCCCCCTGTGGTCCTCACCAGTAACTGTGATCTAATACCGCCCCCTGTGGTCCTGACCAGTAACTGTGATCTAATACCTGCCCCCAATGTGGTCAATACGCACCCGTCACCACCAGTAATGTGATCTAATACTGCCCCCATGTGGTCACCACGTAACTGATCCAATACCGCCCCCTGTGGTCACCACCAGTAACTGTGATTAATACCGCCCCCTGTGGTCCCCACCAGTAACTGTGATCTAATACCGCCCCCTGTGGTCCCCACCACTAACTGTGATCTAATACCGCCCCCTGTGGTCCCCACCAGTAACTGTGATCTAATACCGCCCCCTGTGGTCCCCACCACTAACTGTGATGTAATACCGCCCCCTGTGGTCACCACCAGTAACTGTGATCTACTACCGCCCCCTGTGGTCCCCACCAGTAACTGTGATCTAATACCGCCCCCTGTGGTCCCCACCAGTAACTGTGATCTAATACCGCCCTGTGGTCCTGACCAATAACTGTGATCTAATACTGCTCCCTGTGGGACTGAGTGGTTGGGTCCTACATTCGGGCTGTAGATAGCACCCCCTGGGGGTGGTGGGAGTTAGTGGGGTCGCTCGTTTCAGGGTGGGCGGCTCGTGGTCTCTCTGGATGGAGTTAGATCTTTTCCTGCAGGATTTCTCTGTCCGCGGTGCCTAGAGCAGCAGAGCTGACGTGGAGCAGCCGTGTGACATTATGATGGCGGAGATGGAGGAGATCATTTCTGTAATTGAATTTGTGTTTGTCCCGTATTTGTAATATGCAGATAATGAGGTCAGCGCGGGCCCCGGGGCCGACGCCACACCCCGTATTTACAGAAGATCTCATTCTCTGGCTGATAAGTCTCCGCTCTGATTGCCATGGACGTTGTGTACCTCGAAGAAATCTGTGTTTATTCTATTGTAGGAGGGCAAATATTCAGGTGGCATCACAGACGAACCGAGCACCGACTGACGTCACCGAAAGTCCACAGGGTCCTCACAAGAGGTCCACAGGGTCCTCGCCAAAGCTGCACACCGTCCTCAGCAGAGCCCCACAACGTCCTCACCAAAGCTGCACACCGTCCTCAGCAGAGCCCCACAACGTCCTCGCCAAAGCTGCACACCGTCCTCAGCAGAGCCGAACAACGTCCTCACCAAAGCTGAACACCATCCTCAGTAGAGCCGAACAACGTCCTCGCCAAAGCTGCACACTGTCCTCAGCAGAGCCCCACAACATCCTCGCCAAAGCTGCACACCGTCCTCAGCAGAGCACCACAACGTCCTCGCCAAAGCTGCACACCACCCTCAGCAGAGCCCCACAACGTCCTCAACAAAGCTGCACACCATCCTCAGCGGAGCTCCACAACGTCCTCGCCAAAGCTGCACACCGTCCTCAGCAGAGCCCCACAACGTCCTCGCCAAAGCTGCACACCGTCCTCAGCAGAGCCCCACAAGAACCTCGCCAAAGCTGCACACCGTCCTCAGCAGAGCCCACAACGTCCTCGCCAAAGCTGCACACCGTCCTCAGCAGAGCACCATGTCCTCAACAAAGCAGCACACTGTCCTCAGCAGAGCCCCACAAGATTCTCGCCAAAGCTGCACACCGTCCTCAGCAGAGCCCCACAAGATCCTCGCCAAAGCTGCACACCATCCTCAGCAGAGCCCCACGTCCTCAACAAAGCAGCACACCGTCCTCAGCAGAGCCCCACAAGATTCTCGCCAAAGCTGCACACCGTCCTCAGCAGAGCCCCACAAGATCCTCGCCAAAGCTGCACACTGTCCTCAGCAGAGCCCCACAACATCCTCACCAAAGCTGCACACCGTCCTCAGCAGAGCACCACAACGTCCTCGCCAAAGCTGCACACCACCCTCAGCAGAGCCCCACAACGTCCTCAACAAATCAGCACACCGTCCTCAGCAGAGCCCACAACGTCCTCGCCAAAGCTGCACACCGTCCTCAGCAGAGCCCCACAACGTCCTCGCCAAAGCTGCACACCGTCCTCAGCAGAGCCCCACAAGAACTTCGCCAAAGCTGCACACCGTCCTCAGCAGAGCCCACAACGTCCTCAACAAATCAGCACACCGTCCTCAGCAGAGCCCCACAACGTCCTCGCCAAAGATGCACACCGTCCTCAGCAGAGCCCACAACGTCCTCGCCAAAGCTGCACACCGTCCTCAGCAGAGCCCCACAAGAACTTCGCCAAAGCTGCACACTGTCCTCAGCAGAGCCCACAACGTCCTCAACAAAGCAGCACACCGTCCTCAGCAGAGCCCCACAAGATCCTCGCCAAAGCTGCACACCGTCCTCAGCAGAGCCCACAACGTCCTCGCCAAAGCTGCACACATGATCCTCATTTGAGCTAGCATGTGTTCCAGTCGTCATATTGGATCCACACAGCTCTCACCTGAGTTCCATACAGTCCTTACCTGTCCAGCAGGCAGTCCATTTAAGATGTCCACACAGAACTCACCTGAGTTCCAGAAGAACCTCATGTGGCACAAAGTCCTCACCTGGGCACCACACAATCCATACATGACCTGTACATACTACTCATTTGGCCTCCACAGAATCTTCCCTTGGCCACCAACATTTCTCACCTGAACTCTATGTACAATGTCCTCACCTGGGAAACACACAGTGTTCATCTGGGGTCTGCAAACTTCTTCCATGGCCACCAGTCAGTACATACCTAAGCTCCACACAGTACTTAAAGGACCACCAACAAGCATCAAAAGGTCTCCACGTAATCATTAGCAGTCTTCACCTGGCCACCAGACAATCCATTTATGACCTTCACTCAGAACTCAACTGGCCTCATTCACTTTTCATTAGGCCACCAAAATTTCTCATTTGAGCTCCGCGAGGCCCTCCCAGGATACTCCTAGCCTCACTTCTCTATCAGACAGTTGACTTATGGCCTCCACGCAGTCCTAATATGGTCTCCATACAAGCCTTACATGGCCACCATAAAATATTCACATAGCCTCCACACACCCCCAACGTGTGGGCCAGGAACCATCTCCTATCGATGGTCATCTGCCACCCACTAGTCTTGTCCGGTTGTGTTCATGGGCAATGGAGGCGTTGCACTGAGGCGTTTCTGATCAGCTGCCTTGCCATGTCAGAGCCCACCGAGTGACTACTGATGATGGCCGGGCCCTTCCCTCCCTGGAGCCCACTCTGCCAGAAGAGCAACAGAAACTCCTGGGCTCCAAGGTAAAATCTGATGCAGGTTCCATCTACCATGTGTAATGCTGGAAACCCTACAGGTGCAGCAGATGTCGCTGTCAGTACTGGGCAGGGTGCCCCAGAGGTGGCCGGCAGAGGGGCTCTCAGGTGAGGAGCAGGTAACATCACTGACCATCACAGCTAGTAGCGGAACCATCAATGTCTGATGGAGGACGACTACATGTCCCTAGCAGAGCGGCCAATCGCTCCTGAGGTACATCACAGAGTTGCTGCAAGACCACTCTGTCCTCCTCCTCCAGACTCCTGTCCTCCTCCTCCAGACTCCTCTGTCCTCCTCCCTCCAGACTCCTCTGTCCTCCTCCTCCTGTAGACTCCTCTGTCCTCTCTCCTCCAGACTCCTCTGTTCTCCTCCTCCAGACTCCTCTGTCCTCCTCCTCCTGTAGACTCCTCTGTCCTCCTCCTCCTCCAGACTCCTCTGTCCTCCTCCAGACTCCTCTGTCCTCCTCCTCCAGACTTATCTGTCCTCCTCCTCCTCCAGACTCCTCTGTCCTCCTCCTCCAGACTCCTCTGTCCTCCTCCCTCCTGGCTCCTCTGTCCTCCTCCTCCTGTAGACTCCTGTCCTCCTCCTCCTGTAGACTACTCTGTCCTCCTCCTCCAGACTCCTCTGCCCTCCTCCAGACTCCTCTGTCCTCCTCCTCCAGACTCCTCTGTCCCCCTCCTGTAGACTCCTCTGTCCTCCTCCTCCTGTAGACTCCTCTGTCCTCCTCCTCAAAGCTCCTCTGTCCTCCTCCAGGCTCCTCTGTCCTCCTCCTCCTCCAGACTCATCTGCCCTCCTCCAGACTCCTCTGTCCTCTTCCAGACTCCTCTGTCCTCCTCCTCCAGACTCCTCTGTCCTCCTCCTCCTCCTCCAGACTCCTCTGTCCTCCTCCTCCTCAAAGCTCCTCTGTCCTCCTCAAAGCTCCTCTGTCCTCATCCAGACTTCTCCAGATGAAGGTGATTGTAACAGCAGAATAGGAACTGCAGCGCCGTAGGATAAGACACGATGCAACAGCAGAACAGTGAGTGCAGCTCTGGAGGTGACTGGAGGATAAGACATGATCATGTAACAACAGAATAGTGACTGTAGCTCTGGAGGTGACTGGAGGATAAGACACGATGTAACAGCAGAATAGTGACTGCAGCTCTGGAGGTGACTGGAGGATAATACATGATGTAACTGCAGAATAGTGACTGCAGCTCTGGAGGTGACTGGAGGATAAGACACGATGTAACAGCAGAATAGTGAGTGCAGCTCTGGAGGTGACTGGAGGATAAGACACGATCATGTAACAGCAGAATAGTGAGTGCAGCTCTGGAGGTGACTGGAGGATAAGACACGATGTAACAGCAGAATAGTGAGTGCAGCTCTGGAGGTGACTGGAGGATAAGACATGATGTAACGGCAGAATAGTGACTGCAGCTCTGTAGGTGACTGGAGGATAAGGCACTGTAGCAGCAGAATAGTGACTGCAGCTCTGGAGGTGACTGGAGGATAAAACATGATGTAACAGCAGAATAGTGACTGCAGCTCTGGAGGTGACTGGAGGATAAGACATGATGTAACGGCAGAATAGTGACTGCAGCTCTGTAGGTGACTGGAGGATAAGGCACTGTAGCAGCAGAATAGTGACTGCAGCTCTGGAGGTGACTGGAGGATAAGACACAATGTAACAGCAGAATAGTGACTGCAGCTCTGGAGGTGACTGGAGGATAAGACATGATGTAACGGCAGAATAGTGACTGCAGCTCTGGAGGTGACTGGAGGATAAGGCACTGTAGCAGCAGAATAGTGCCTGCAGCTCTGGAGGTGACTGGAGGATAAGGCACTGTAGCAGCAGAATAGTGACTGCAGCTCTGGAGGTGACTGGAGGATAAGACATGATGTAATGGCAGAATAGTGACTGCAGCTCTGGAGGTGACTGGAGGATAAGGCACTGTAGCAGCAGAATAGTGCCTGCAGCTCTGGAGGTGACTGGAGGATAAGGCACTGTAGCAGCAGAATAGTGACTACAGCTCTGGAGGTGACTGGAGGATAAGACACGATGTAACAGCAGAATGCTGACTGCAGCTCTGGAGGTGACTGGAGGATAAGACATGATGTAACAGCAGAATAGTGAGTGCAGCTCTGGAGGTGACTGGAGGATAAACACGATGTAACAGCAGAATAGTGAGTGCAGCTCTGGAGGTGACTGGAGGATAAGACATGATCATGTAACAACATAATAGTGACTGTAGCTCTGGAGGTGACTGGAGGATAAGACACGATGTAACAGCAGAATAGTGACTGCAGCTCTGGAGGTGACTGGAGGAATACAGATGAATGCAGATAGACTGCAGCTCCGTGGTAACACATGACACAGACAGTGTCAGCTTGGAGGTGACTGGAGGATAAGACATGATGTAACAGCAGAATAGTGATGCAGCTCTGGAGGTGACTGGAGGATAAGACACGATTGTAACAGCAGAATAGTGACTGCAGCTCTGAGGTGACTGGAGATAAGACATGATGTAACACAGAATAGTGACTGAGCTCTGGAGGTGACTGGAGGATAAGACACGATGTAACAGCAGAATAGTGAGTGCAGCTCTGGAGGTGACTGGAGGATAAGACACGATGTAACAGCAGAATAGTGATGCAGCTCTGAGGTGACTGGAGGATAAGACATGATGTAACGCAGAATAGTGACTGCAGCTCTGTAGGGATGGAGGAAAGATGACAGCAGATAGTGATGCAGCTCTGGAGGTGACTGGAGGATAAACTGACTGTAACAGCAGAATAGTGACTGCAGCTCTGGAGGTGACTGGAGGATAAGCACTGATGTAACGCAGAATAGTGACTGCAGCTCTGGAGGTGACTGGAGGATAAGACACGATGTAACAGCAGAATAGTGACTGCAGCTCTGGAGGTGACTGGAGGATAAGACACGAATGTAACAGCAGAATAGTGAGTGCAGCTCTGGAGGTGACTGGAGGATAAGACACGATGTAACAGCAGAATAGTGAGTGCAGCTCTGGAGGTGACTGGAGGATAAGACTGATGTAACGGCAGAATAGTGACTGCAGCTCTGTAGGTGACTGGAGGATAAGGCACTGTAGCAGCAGAATAGTGACTGCAGCTCTGGAGGTGACTGGAGGATAAAACATGATGTAACAGCAGAATAGTGACTGCAGCTCTGGAGGTGACTGGAGGATAAGACATGATGTAACGGCAGAATAGTGACTGCAGCTCTGTAGGTGACTGGAGGATAAGGCACTGTAGCAGCAGAATAGTGACTGCAGCTCTGGAGGTGACTGGAGGATAAGACACTGTATCAGCAGAATAGTGACTGCAGCTCTGGAGGTGACTGGAGGATAAGACTTGATGTAACGGCCGAATAGTGACTTTAACTCTGGAGGTGACTGGAGGATAAGGCACTGTAGCAGCAGAGTAGTGCCTGCAGCTCTGTAGGTGACTGGAGGATAAGGCACTGTAGCAGCAGAATAGTGACTGCAGCTCTGGAGGTGACTGGAGGATAAGACACGATGTAGTAGCAGAATAGTGCCTGCAGCTCTGGAGGTGACTGGAGGATAAGGCACTGTAGCAGCAGAATAGTGCCTGCAGCTCTGGAGGTGACTGGAGGATAAGGCACTGTAGCAGCAGAATAGTGAGCACTGGAGGTGACTGGAGGATAAGACACGATGTAGCAGCAGAATAGTGATTGCAGCTCTGGAGGGATAGTAAGACACGATGTAGCAGCAGAATAGTGACTGCAGCTCTGGAGGTGACTGGAGGATAAGACTGTGTAGGGCAGAATAGTGACTGCTGCTCTGGAGGATGGAGGTAAGACACGATGTAGCAGCAGAATAGTGTCTGCAGCTCTGTAGGTGACTGGAGGATAAGGCACTGTATCAGCAGAATAGTGCCTGCAGCTCTGGAGGGATGGAGAAAAGCGATGTACAGCCGAATAGTGATTACTCTGGAGTTGACTGGAGGATAAGGCACTGTAGCAGCAGATAGTGCCTGCAGCTCTGTAGGTGACTGGAGGATAAGGCACTGTAGCAGCAGAATAGTGACTGCACTGGAGGTGACTGGAGGATAAGACACGATGTAGCAGCAGAATAGTGCCTGCAGCTCTGGAGGTGACTGGAGGATAAGGCACTGTAGCAGCAGAATAGTGCCTGCAGCTCTGGAGGTGACTGAGGTAAGGCACTGATAGGCAGTAGTCTGGAGGTGACTGGAGGATAAGCACATGTAGCAGCAGAATAGTGTCGAGCTGGAGGTGACTGGAGGATAAGGCACTGTAGCAGCAGAATAGTGACTGCAGCTCTGGAGGTGACTGGAGGATAAGGCACTGTAGCAGCAGAATAGTGCCTGCAGCTCTGGAGGATAAGACACGATGTAGCAGCAGAATAGTGTCTGCAGCTCTGGAGTTGACTGGAGGATAAGGCACTGTAGCAGCAGAATAGTGCCTGCAGCTCTGGAGGTGACTGGAGGATAAGGCACTGTAGCAGCAGAATAGTGACTGGAGGTGACTGGAGGATAAGACATGATGTAGCAGCAGAATAGTGTCTGCAGCTCTGGAGGTGACTGGAGGATAAGGCACTGTAGCAGCAGAATAGTGCCTGCAGCTCTGGAGGATAAGACATGATGTAGACAGCAGAATAGTGTCTGCAGCTCTGGAGGTGACTGGAGGATAAGGCACTGTAGCAGCAGAATAGTGACTGGAGTGACTGGAGGATAAGACACGATGTAGCAGCAGAATAGTGTCTGCAGCTCTGGAGGTGACTGGAGGATAAGGCACTGTAGCAGCAGAATAGTGCCTGCAGCTCTGGAGGTGACTGGAGGATAAGGCACTGTAGCAGCAGAACAGTGACTGCAGCTCTGGAGGTGACTGGAGTATAAGATGTAAGTTCTCTGCTTGCAGATTTGGCTGTGATTGGAGTGTTTCTCAGGATGCAGGTTCTCTTGGGGTCTTTGGTCAGGTTCGGTGAGCCATGTTGTGTCTGGCAGATAGCTGCGCCTCGTTAGGGTCCTGACTAGCTGGATGCTGGGAGGTGATATTAGGAGAAGACCCGATTTCCTCCTGGGGTCTCCATCTCACGATCCGATCCGTGTGCTCCTCCCTGGGCTTCTCCTTTAGACACTGAGAGATGAGCAGACGTGATCCTGGCTCCTCGCCCCGCAGTCATGTGACCTAATTACACCCCGTAGATTTCGTAGACGTTCCGGACCCCGAGGTCACTGCAGTTTCATAAAGTCTTTTCCAGAACAAAAAGAGGTAAATGTATTAACACCTTAATGTTCCAGGTCCCCATAAAGGGCCACAAATGTCCCTAAACCTTCCCCTGTTGTTAGCGTTCGCCCTGTCCGTGTCCCGTGTGGGTTGTGGGATGTTTCTTACTAACCTGTCGGTTCTGTAACCCCGTGGCTAATCTGGCCGTTTGTAGGACTTATTTTCTGGGCGGCTTAGAGGTGAAGTGATGGCTGATAAAAGTAGTCTCGGTCAGACAGAGGGTGAGGTCAGGGGGCTCCTCTCAGTAGAGGGTCTTTGAACCCCTCTTGGGCTTTCGTTCAGGTGGTCTGTGCCTCTACACATCCTTTATGGTCTCCTGCGTCTGACATAATCTTCTGCCTCCCGGAAGGCCTTCATCTTCAGCTCTTTTGGGTGACCTATGAGCAGGCAGGTGAAGACCATCCTGATGTTTGGGATTTTCAGGCATGACTTCTGTCCTCTTGGTTAGAAGTGTAGAAAGCAAGATTGTACCCAAAAAGAGACATCATAACATGGCTACCTCACTGAGGTGAAGAGGTTGGTCCAGTTGGGTGTTTGGTCAGGGGCTGCCGCTGGGATCTTTATGGCCTATCTGATAAAATCAGACAATTTCCGTAGGACACTTTCCTTCTACATTTCTGGGGCGAGACATAAAGCAACTCTACGACACCCTGAGGGCAGACCAAAATAAAGGTTACCCACGGCCCAGGAAAGCTGTGACCACTCTGAGGGCAGAGATCCCGAGGAGAAAAAGAGATCATTTCAGGCCGGCTCTGAAAATTCAACGAGGAATCACTAGGACAAAGAAGGCCAAAAACAGGTGCAAGATAACACGCACCCCTCCCGAGACGTCGGGAACTATCTGCCCTCTATTGAGTCTTCTGCGTAGTATGATGACCACCTGAATGAAGCTTCATTCCCAATCATTGCCCAGTGTACCCTGCCCTGATGTCCCTCACTGATCTCCTGTCATTTCACCATTGATCTTTTCTGTAGAAGCGTTGACCATGGACCTCTGGTGGGAATCGGAGTGATTGGGATGTTAGAAGAGGCTCTGAAGGAGGTTGATGGTGCCCTCAGGAGAATGTGCTGGGTGGGTAACCTCTGAAATTCAGTGGTAAGTGGTATTTGGACCCAGGGACAACTGCAAGCCTCTTACTGGAAGAAGATCATGTGTGTTCTTGGCCGATTCTCGGATCTCAATGGTATCCACCTTTTACCACAACCTCAGGGTTCATATCTGTAGCCTATCTTCCCAGGTGTTGTGAGCGAAAACATTGAACCTGGTCAGGAAAGAAACAAGGGCGAGTGACGTTCCCCCGAACAGCACGTGGCTTCCTCCCGGCTTATCATACTTTGTGCCAGAAGGGAATTTGCAGACGGATTCTAGGAATGAGGGAGATCAGATATTGATCAGAGAAGTTCCTGATGAGCCATTTCTAGAAATCTCAGGAGCAGCTTGGAAATACCACTGGTGAAACCTATGCAGCCTTACGAGCCCTGGAGGTAAGGGGCCACATCCACCTCCAAAGAAAGCGCAATTGTCCACATGATGTTGCATTGCAGAGGAACCAAGAGCGGTTCTTGCACGGGGGCCTCTTCTCTCTGTGTCTGCCTCTGCTCTGGAGGACTGGCCAAATTCAGAAATAATCCAGCAGAAGTTTGGCTCCTTCCATAGTAGCTGGATGTAGCACAAATTCCAGAATATTTAATGTTTTGGCCATGTTCAGCACAGAGTAGAATCCTAGAATCATAGAATGGTAGAGTTGAAAGGGACCTCCTGGGTCATCTGGTCCAACCCCCTGCTCAAAGCAGGAATCATCCCAGACAGATGTCTGTCCAGCCTCTGTTTGAAGACTTCCATTGAAGGAGAACTCACCACCTCTCGTGGCAGCCTGTTCCACTCATTGATCACCCTAACTGTCAAAAAGTTTTTTCTAATATCTAATCTGTGTCTCCTCCCGTTCAGTTTCATCCCATTGCTTCTAGTCTTTCCTTGTGCAAATGAGAATAAAGATGATCCTTCTACAATGTGACAGCCCTTGAGATATTTGTAGACAGCTATTAAGTCTCCTCTCAGTCTTCTTTTTTGCTGCTAAACATTCCCAAATCCTGTAACCGTTCCTCATAGGACATGGTTTGCAGACCGGTCACCATTCTGGTGGCTCTTCTCTGAACTTGCTCCAGTTTGTTGATGTCTTTTTTAAAATGTGGTGCCCAAAACTGGACACAGTATTCCAGATGAGGTCTGACCAAAGAGGAGTAGAGGGCAATAATGACCTCACGTGATCTAGACTGTATGCTTCTGTTGATACATCCCAGAACTGTGTTTGCCTGTGCAGTCTGTGATCTATTAGTATGCCCAAGACTTCACACGTGCTGTTGCTTAGTTCTATTACTCCTATTCTGTAGATGTCATTTTCGTTTTTCTTTCCCAGGTGTAGAATCTTGCATTTCTTTACCATTCTATTGGTCACTGCTAGTGATGGGCGAACCTGAACAGTAAAGTTCGGAGTCCGTACTGAACACCTAGTATACCTAGTGTCCAGGGGCTTACATAGAAATCATGGGGCGCCATAGCAAAAGACTGAATGGTTCTCTTCCATTTTTGATAACCAGCGCAGGCAAAGCCGACAGCTGCGGGCTGCAACCCTCATCTGTCAGCTTTATCATGGCTGGTTATCAAGACTAGAGGTGTCCCCAAGCCATTTTTTCAAATTTTTTGAAATAAATTATATACTAAAAAAATGGGGCCCCCCTCATTTTTTGACAACCTGCCAAGCTAAAGCAGACATCTGGGGACTGGATATTGGCCCTCCCCAGCCTAAAAATAGCAGCCTGCAGCCACCCCAGTAAAGGCGCCCTGATGCATTAGTAAATCCTTTAATTTAAATAATGATACTGACACTTTTTTTTTATATTACCTGTACAGGGGTGGGTTGAGATTACCCATATAGGGGTGTTCCGAGATTACCCGTACAGGGGTGGGCCGAGATTACCCGTATAGGCGTGTGCCGAGATTACCCATACAGGGGTGGGCCGAGATTACCCATACAGGGGTGTGCCGAGATTACCCGTGCAGGGGTAGGCCGAGATTACCTGTGCAGGTGTGGGCCGAAATTACCCGTGCAGGGGTGTGCCGAGAATACCGGTACAGGGGTGTGCTGAGATTACCCGTATAGGGGTGTGCCGAGATTACCCGTACAGGGGTGGGCAGAGAATACTGGTACAGGGGTGGGCTGAGATTACCCGTATAGGGGTGTGCCGAGATTACCCGTACAGGGGTGGGCCGAGATTACACGTACAGGGGTGGGCCGAAATTACCCGTACAGGGGTGGGCCGAGATTAGCCATATAGGGGTGTGCCGAGATTACCCGTACAGGGGTGGGCCGAGATTACCCGTACAGGGTTGTGTTGAGATTACCCGTACAGGGGTTGGCCGAGATTACCCGTACAGGGGTGGGCCGAGATTACCCGTGCAGGGGTGGGCCGAGATTACCCGTACAGGGGTTGGCCGAGATTACCCGTGCAGGGGTGGGCTGAGATTACCCATATAGGGGTGGGCCGACATTACCCGTGCAGGGGTGGGCCGATATTACCCGTACAGGGGTGTGCCGAGATTACCCGTACAGGGGTGGGCCGAGATTACCCATACAGGGTTGTGTTGAGATTACCCGTACAGGGGTGGGCCGAGATTACCCATACAGGGTTGTGTTGAGATTACCCGTACAGGAGTGTGCCGAGATTACCCGTACAGGGGTGTGCCGAGATTACCCGTACAGGGGTGGGCCAAGATTACCCATATAGGGGGTGTGCTGAGATTATCCGTACAGGGGTGGGCCGAGATTACCCGTACAGGGGTGGGCCGAGATTACCTATATAGGGGTGTGCCGAGATTACCCATACAGGGTTGTGTTGAGATTACCCATACATGGGTAGGCCGAGATTACCCATACAGGGGTGGGCCGACATTACCCGTACAAGGTTGTGTTGAGATTACTCATACAGGGGTGGGCCGAGATTACCCATATAGGGGTGTGCCGAGATTACCCATACAGCGTTGTGTTGAGATTACCCATACATGGGTAGGCCGAGATTACCCATACAGGGGTGTGCCGAGATTACCCATACAGGGTTGTGTTGAGATTACCCATACAGGGGTGGGCCGAGATTACCCATATAGGGGTGTACCGAGATTACCCATACAGGGTTGTGTTGAGATTACCCATATAGGGGTGTGCCGAGATTACCCATACAGGGTGTGCCGAGATTACCCATACAGGGTGTGCCGAGATTACCCATACAGGGTTGTGATGAGATTACCCATACAGGGGTGGGCCGAGATTACCCATATAGGGGTGTGCCGAGATTACCGTACAGGGTTGTGTTGAGATTACCCATACAGGGGTGTGCCGAGATTACCCATATAGGGTTTTGCCGAGATTACCCGTACAGGGGTGTGATGAGATTACCCATACAGGGTTGTGTTGAGATTACCCATACAGGGGTGGCCCGAGATTACCCATATAGGGTGTGCCGAGATTACCCGTACAGGGTTGTGTTGAGATTACCCATACAGGCGTGGGCCGAGATTACCCATATAGGGGTGTGCCGAGATTACCTATACAGGGGTGGGCCGAGATTACCCATACAGGGGTGTGCCGAGATTACCCGTACAGGGTTGTGTTGAGATTACCCATACAGGGGTGTGCCGAGATTACCCATATAGGGGTGTGCCGAGATTACCCGTACAGGGTTGTGTTGAGATTACCCATACAGGGGTGGGCCGAGATTACCCGTACAGGGGTGGGCCAAGATTACCCGTACAGGGGTGGGCCGAGATTACCCGTGCAGGGGTGTGCCGAGATTACCCGTACAGGGGTGTGCCGAGATTACTCGTACAGGGGTGGGCCGAGATTACCCGTACAGGGGTGTGCCGAGATTACCCGTACAGGGGTGTGCCGAGATTACCGTACAGGGGTGGGCCGAGATTACCCATGCAGGGGTGTGCCGAGATTACCCGTACAGGGGTGTGCCGAGATTACCCGTACAGGGTTGTGTTGAGATTACCCATACAGGGGTGGGCCGAGATTACCCAATACAGGGTGTGCCGAGATTACCCATACAGGGTTGTGATGAGATTACCATACAGGGGTGGGCCGAGATTACCCATATAGGGGTGTGCCGAGATTACCCGTACAGGGTTGTGTGAGATTACCCATACAGGGGTGGGCCGAGATTACCCATATAGGGGTGTGCCGAGATTACCCGTACAGGGTGGGCGAGATTACCCATACAGGGGTGTGGCCGAGATTACCCATACAGGGGTGTGCCGAGATTACCCGTACAGGGGTGGGCCGAGATTACCTCCCGGCATCCCGAGGGGTGTGCCGAGATTACCCGTACAGGGGTGTGCCGAGATTACCCGTGCAGGGGTGGGCCGAGATTACCCGTGCAGGGGTGGGCCGAGATTACCCGTACAGGGGTGTGCCGAGATTACCCGTACAGGGGTGGAGCCGAGATTACCCGTACAGGGGTGTGCCGAGATTACCCGTGCAGGGGTGTGCCGAGATTACCCGTACAGGGGTGTGCCGAGATTATAAGGTGCAGATCCTAGTTGTAGTACATAGGGGCGGATACTAGGTTGCAGTACCTAAGGGTGGAGATCCCACGTGGTATTACTCAGGGGGCCAGTTACCCTAGGGGTGCCAATTACGCGGGAGTTACCGTAGGGGGCGAATTACTAGGGTTGCAGATTACAGGTGCATCTAGGTGAGATACCAGGGCGAATTACAAGTGTGATCCTAGGTGCCATTAGTACAGGGGTGGGCCGAGATTACCCTACAGGGGTGGGCCAGATTATCGTACAGGGGTGGGCCAATTACCCTACAGGGGTGGGCCGAGATTACCCATACAGGGTGGGCCGAGATTATCTGTACAGGGGTGTGCCGAGATTACCCTACAGGGGTGTGCCGAGATTACCTGTACAGGGGTGGGCCGAGATTACCCTACAGGGGTGGGCCGAGATTACCCATACAGGGGTGGGCCGAGATTACGTACAGGTGTGTGCGAGATTACCCTACAGGGGTGGGCCGAGATTACCCGTACAGGGTGGGCCGAGATTTGTACAGGGTGGCCGAGATTACCCTACAGGGGTGGGCCGAGATTACCCTACAGGGGTGGGCCGAGATTACCCGTACAGGGGTGGGCCGAGATTACCCTACAGGGGTGGGCCGAGATTACCCTACAGGGGTGGGCCGAGATTACCGTACAGGGGTGGGCCGAGATTACCCTACAGGGTGGGCCGAGATTACCCTACAGGGGTGGGCCGAGATTACCGTACAGGGGTGGGCCGAGATTACCCTACAGGGGTGGGCGAGATTACCCTACAGGGGTGGGCCGAGATTATCTGTACAGGGGTGGGCCGAGATTACCCTACAGGGGTGGGCCGAGATTACCCATACAGGGGTGGGCCGAGATTATCGTACAGGGGTGGGCCGAGATTACCCTACAGGGTGGGCCGAGATTACCCATACAGGGGTGGGCCGAGATTACCCGTACATTGGTGTGCAGATTACCCGTACAGGGGTGGGCACGAGTATCTTCACTTGGGGGGCAGATTATGGTAGGTCTGCGTGAGGTCGTATCGTTAGCGTGGACCTCACCCGAGCTATTCGTTGGCCGCATCTTTTTGCTTAGTCTTTTACCCAGGATCTCCTCCTGCAGAGCTCGTCGAGTCATGGTGGATGTAACGCAGCTGTCGGTCCACCAGGGGCTCACTCCAGCACAGTTTCCCCCCAGTTGTCCTCAGCCTCCTCCTCTGCGGGCTTCTTCTGATTGTCCCTGGTGGACGGTGGGCAGCCCCGGGCCCGGGCAGCTGTGGGTCTGACACTTTCTGCCATCTTTGCCTCCATCAGACTGGAAGAAAACGTCTAATGAGCCATAATGGATCCGGGATCCCGATAATCCCCTCCGAGCGCTGTGTTCATCCCACCACGTATGTCAGCCATATGTAACTATAGGACATGCAAAAATGGGAATGAAACCCGGGTCTAACGTGAGAGGGGCCCAATATTCGCTGTGCCACATAATGGCGGGGTCCAGCTATCATCTCCAGCAGTCATGACTGACACGCTGGGGCCATATTGGTTCTCCCTGACCCCGCACAGGCCCTTCAGCTGTCGCCTGGCACTGATGTTTGCTCAGCCACTGCCGCTCCCACCCTGGTGTCTACACTCTCCGATATGGAGACGTCACATGTGAGCGGAAAATTTCCACAATAAGCAGCGGTGACACCGGAGACAGCGTCCATAATGTCCCCACACTCAGCCGCCCGTCCGTCGGGGGAAGAGAAACATAATCCCTACTAAACTGTGGGAAAGCGAGAAGTTCAGTGTCCAGACACATTCTATGCTCTGCTCTTACTGTAAAGAACCTTCCTATAGACAAGATGTGAACCTCAGGACGGCAAGAAGCCTCCCCGTCCTGACAATGCCTATGAGGAACGCCCACCATCCTCTTCATGGTATAAAGTCCTCTGTTCTATCATAGAATCATAGAATGGTAGAGCTGGAAGGGACCTCCTGGGTCATCTGGTCCAACCCCCTGCTCAAAGCAGGATTCTCTAAATCATCCCAGACAGATGTCTGTCCAGCCTCTGTTTGAAGACTTCCATTGAAGGAGAACTCACCACCTCTCGTGGCCGCCTGTTCCACTCATTGATCACTAACTGTCAAAAAGTTTTTTCTAATATCTAATCTGTGTTCCTCCCATTCAGTTTCATCCCATTGCTTCTAGTCTTTCCTTGTGCAAATGAGAATAAAGATGATCCTTCTACAATGTGACAGCCCTTGAGATATTTGTAGACAGCTATTAAGTCTCCTCTCAGTCTTCTTTTTTGCAGCTAAACATTCCCAAATCCTGCAACCATTCCTCATAGGACATGGTTTGCAGACCGGACACCATTCTGGTGGCTCTTCTCTGAACTTGCTCCAGTTTGTTGATGTCTTTTTTAAAATGTGGAGCCCAAAACTGGACACAGTATTCCAGATGAGGTCTGACCAAAGAGGAGTAGAGGGCAATAATGACCTCACGTGATCTAGACTGTATGCTTCTGTTGATACATCCTAGAATTGCATTTGCCTTTTTTGCTGCTGCATCACACTGTTAACTCATGTTCAGTCTGTGATCAATTAGTATACCCAAGTCTTTTTCACATGTGCTGTTACTTAGCCCTATTCCTCCCATTTTGTATATGCTTTTTCATTTTTATTGCCCAGATGTAGTACTTTGCATTTTTCCCTGTTAAAATCCATTCTGTTAGTTGCTGCCCACTGCTCCAGTTTATTTATATCTTTTTGAATCCTCTCTCTCTCTTCTCTAGTATTAGCTATCACTCCTAGCTTTGTGTCATCAGCAAATTTAATCAGTTTACCCTCAATTCCTTCATCTAAATCATTGATAAAGATGTTGAACAATACAGGGCCCAAAACAGAGCCTTGTGGTACCCCACTGATCCGTTTCCTGTAATAATGTCCTCTGTCCTTGTCTATTTGTGGTAATAATACTCCCCATCCTGGTCCCATCCTGTAATAATGTCTCCATCTCCTCCGTAATAATGTCCCCCATCCTTATCCCTTTCCGGTAATAATGTCCTCCAGTCTGGCCTTCCTGTATAAGTCTCAGTCTTGCCCTCCTAATAATGTCCTCCAGTCTGGCCCCTTCCTGTAATAATGTCCTCCAGTCTGGCCCCTTCCTGTAATAATGTCCTCCAGTCTGGCCTCCTGAAATAATGTCCCCATCGGCCCTTCCTGAAATAATGTCCTCCAGTCTGGCCCCTTCTTGTAATAATGTCCTCCAGTCTGGCCCCGTCCTGTAATAATGTCCACCAATCTGGCCCTTCCTGTAATAATGTCCTCCAGTCTGGCCCCTTCCTGAAATAATGTCGTCCAGTCCGGCCCCTTCTTGTAATAATGTCCTCCAGTCTGGCCCCTTCCTGTAATAATGTCCTACAGTCTAGCCCCTTCCTGTAATAATGTCCTCCAGTCTGGCCCCGTCCTGTAATAATGTCCTCCAATCTGGCCCCTTCCTGTAATAAAGTCTTCCAGTCTGGCCTGTCCTGTAATAATGTCCTCCAGTCAGGCCCCTTCCTGTAATAATGTCCTCCAGTCTGACCCCTTCTAGTAATAATGTCCTCCAGTCTGGCCCCTTCTTGTAATAATGTCCTCCAGTCTGGCCCCTTCCTGTAATAATGTCCTCCAGTCTGGCCCCTTCCTGTAATAATGTCCTCCAGTCTGGCCCCTTCCTGAAATAATGTCCTCCAGTCTGGCCCCTTCTTGTAATAATGTCCTCCAGTCTGGCCCCTTCCTGTAATAATGTCCTCCAGTCTGGCCCCGTCCTGTAATAATGTCCTACAATCTGGCCCTTCCTGTAATAATGTCTTCCAGTCTGGGCCCGTCCTGTAATAATGTCCTCCAGTCTGGACCCTTCCTGTAATAATGTCCTCCAGTCTGACCCCTTCTTGTAATAATGTCCTCCAGTCTGGCACCTTCTTGTAATAATGTCCTCCAGTCTGGCCCCTTCCTGTAATAATGTCCTCCAGTCTGGCCCCTTCCTGTAATAATGTCTTCCAGTCTGGGCCCGTCCTGTAATAATGCCCTCCCGTCTGGCCCCTTCCTGTAATAATGTCCTCAAGTCTGAACCCTTCCTGTAATAATGTCCTCCAGTCTGACCCCTTCCTGTAATAATGTCCTCCAGTCTGGCCCGCCCCTTCCTGTAATAATGTCCTCCAGTCTGGCCCCTTCCTGTAGTAATGTCCTCCAGTCTGACCCTTCCTGTAATAATGTCCTCCAGTCTGGCCCCTTCCTGTAATAATGTCCTCCAGTCTGACCCTTTCCTGTAATAATGTCTTCCAGTCTGGGCCCTTCCTGTAATAATGCCCTCCAGTCTGGCCCCTTCTTGTAATAATGTCCTCCAGTCTGGCCCCTTCTTGTAATAATGTCATCCATCTGGCCCCTTACTGTAATAATGTCCTCCCGTCTGGCCCCTTCCTGTAATAATGTCCTCCAGTCTGACGCCTTCCTGTAATAATGTCCTCCAATCTGACCCCTTCCTGTAATAATGTCCTCCAGTCTGGCCCCTTCTTGTAATAATGTCCTCCAGTCTGATCCCTTCCTGTAATAATGTCCTCCAGTCTTGCCCCTTCCTGTAATAATGTCCTCCAGTCTGACCCCATCTTGTAATAATGTCCTCCAGTCTGGCCCTTCTTGTAATAATGTCCTCCAGTCTGGCCCCTTCCTGTAATAATGTCCTCCAGTCTGGCCCCTTCCTGTAATAATGTCCTCCAGTCTGGCCCCTTCCTGAAATAATGTCCTCCAGTCTGGCCCCTTCTTGTAATAATGTCCTCCAGTCTGGCCCCTTCCTGTAATAATGTCCTACAGTCTGGCCCCTTCCTGTAATAATGTCCTCCAGTTTGGACCCTTCCTGTAATAGTGTCCACCAGTCTGGCCCCTTCCTGTAATAATGTCCTCCAGTCTGGCCCCTTCTTGTAATAATGTCCTCCAGTCTGGCCCCTTCCTGTAATAATGTCCTCCAGTCTGGCCCCTTCCTGTAATAATGTCCTCCAGTCTGGCCACTTCCTGTAATATTGTCCTCCAGTCTGACCCCTTCCTGTAATAATGTCTTCCAGTCTGGGCCCGTCCTGAAATAATGTCCTCAAGTCTGACCCTTCCTGTAATAAGATCCTCCAGTCTGACCCCTTCTTGCAATAATGTCTTCCAGTCTGGCCCCTTCTTGTAATAATGTCCTCCAGTCTGGCCCTTCTTGTAATAATGTCCTTGTAATGTATGTAGTACAGTTCATATAGCGTCTTGTGCTTGGGTGCGATGAAAACACAGGAGTCACAGGTTTGATATAGAAAAGTCCTGTATTACTTCATACAAGTTGGCAGAAATAGTCACACAGTTTGCAGACACAGAAACAGGAGACACAGCAGGCCAGAGTAATCCAAGCTCAGCAATCACTTTCCAATACAGATTCAGGATCTTCTTCTCTGTTACCGTAAGTCCATGCAAACGTGGGTCTTTCAAAGAGCAGGGTTCAGAGTCCACAAGTGCTTCAGAGTTCCTCAGTAGGAATAGCTGGAGTACAAGGTCCAAGGCTTACAGGAGTCAAGTCACAGGTTCACTGCAGGCTAGATTCTGAAGCACTGATTGCTCAGCTGTGACAATGTCCTCCAATCTGACCCCTTCCTGTAATAATGTCCTCCAATCTGACCCCTTCCTGTAATAATGTCCTCCAGTCTGGCCCCTTCTTGTAATAATGTCCTCCAGTCTGGCCCCTTCCTGTAATAATGCCCTCCCATCTGGCCCCTTCCTGTAATAATGTCCTCAAGTCTGAACCTTCCTGTAATAATGTCCACCAGTCTGACCCCTTCCTGTAATAATGTCCTCCAGTCTGGCCCGCCCCTTCCTGTAATAATGTCCTCCAGTCTGGCCACTTCCTGTAGTAATGTCCTCCAGTGTGACCCTTCCTGTAATAATGTCCTCCAGTCTGGCCCCTTCCTGTAATAATGTCCTCCAGTCTGACCCTTCCTGTAATAATGTCTTCCAGTCTGGGCCCTTCCTGTAATAATGCCCTCCAGTCTGGCCCCTTCTTGTAATAATGTCCTCCAGTCTGGCCCCTTCTTGTAATAATGTCATCCAGTCTGGCCCCTTACTGTAATAATGTCCTCCTGTCTGGCCCCTTCCTGTAATAATGTCCTCCAGTCTGACGCCTTCCTGTAATAATGTCCTCCAATCTGACCCCTTCCTGTAATAATGTCCTCCAGTCTTGCCCCTTCCTGTAATAACGTCCTCCAGTCTGGCCCCTTCCTGTAATAATGTCTCCAGTTTGGACCCTTCCTGTAATAGTGTCCTCCAGTCTGGCCCTTCCTGTAATAATGTCCTCCAGTCTGGCCCCTTCTTGTAATAATGTCCTCCAGTCTGGCCCTTCCTGTAATAATGTCCTCCAGTCTGGCCCCTTCCTGTAATAATGTCCTCCAGTCTGGCCACTTCCTGTAATATTGTCCTCCAGTCTGACTTCTTCCTGTAATAATGTCTTCCAGTCTGGGCCCGTCCTGAAATAATGTCCTCCAGTCTGACCTTCCTGTAATAAGGTCCTCCAGTCTGACCCCTTCTTGCAATAATGTCTTCCAGTCTGGCCCCTTCTTGTAATAATGTCCTCCAGTCTGGCCCCTTCTTGTAATAATGTCCTCCAGTCTGGCCCCTTTCTGTAATAATGTCCTCCAGTCTGGCCCCATCCTGTAATAATGTCCTCCAGTCTGGCAACTTCCGGTAATAATGTCCTCCAGTCTGGTCACTTCCTGTAATAATGTCCTACAGTCTTGCACCTTCCTATAATAATGTCCTCCAGTCTGGCCCCTTCCTGTAATAATGTCCTCCAGTCTGGCCCCTTCCTGTAATAATGTCCTCCAGTCTGGACCCTTTCTGAAATAATGTCCTCCAGTCTGGCCCCTTCCTGAAATAATGTCCTCCAGTCTGGCCCCTTCTTGTAATAATGTCCTCCAGTCTGGCCCGTCCTGTAATAATGTCCACCAATCTGGCCCCTTCCTGTAATAATGTCCTCCAGTCTGGCCCCTTCCTGAAATAATGTCCTCCAGTCCGGCCCCTTCTTGTAATAATGTCCTCCAGTCTGGCCCCTTCCTGTAATAATGTCCTACAGTCTGGCCCCTTCCTGTAATAATGTCCTCCAGTCTGGCCCCGTCCTGTAATAATGTCCTCCAATCTGGCCCCTTCCTGTAATAAAGTCTTCTAGTCTGGGCCCGTCTTGTAATAATGTCCTCTAGTCAGGCCCCTTCCTGTAATAATGTCCTCCAGTCTGACCCCTTCTAGTAATAATGTCCTCCAGTCTGGCCCCTTCTTGTAATAATGTCCTCCAGTCTGGCCCCTTCCTGTAATAATGTCCTCCAGTCTGGCCCCTTCCTGTAATAATGTCCTGCAGTCTGGCCCCTTCCTGAAATAATGTCCTCCAGTCTGGCCCCTTCTTGTAATAATGTCCTCCAGTCTGGCCCCTTCCTGTAATAATGTCCTACAGTCTGGCCCCTTCCTGTAATAATGTCCTCCAGTTTGGACCCTTCCTGTAATAGTGTCCACCAGTCTGGCCCCTTCCTGTAATAATGTCCTCCAGTCTGGCCCCTTCTTGTAATAATGTCCTCCAGTCTGGCCCCTTCCTGTAATAATGTCCTCCAGTCTGGCCCCTTCCTGTAATAATGTCCTCCAGTCTGGCCACTTCCTGTAATATTGTCCTCCAGTCTGACCCCTTCCTGTAATAATGTCTTCCAGTCTGGGCCCGTCCTGAAATAATGTCCTCAAGTCTGACCCTTCCTGTAATAAGATCCTCCAGTCTGACCCCTTCTTGCAATAATGTCTTCCAGTCTGGCCCCTTCTTGTAATAATGTCCTCCAGTCTGGCCCCTTCTTGTAATAATGTCCTTGTAATGTATGTAGTACAGTTCATATAGCGTCTTGTGCTTGGGTGCGATGAAAACACAGGAGTCACAGGTTTGATATAGAAAAGTCCTGTATTACTTCATACAAGTTGGCAGAAATAGTCACACAGTTTGCAGACACAGAAACAGGAGACACAGCAGGCCAGAGTAATCCAAGCTCAGCAATCACTCTCCAATACAGATTCAGGATCTTCTTCTCTGTTACCGTAAGTCCATGCAAACGTGGGTCTTTCAAAGAGCAGGGTTCAGAGTCCACAAGTGCTTCAGAGTTCCTCAGTAGGAATAGCTGGAGTACAAGGTCCAAGGCTTACAGGAGTCAAGTCACAGGTTCACTGCAGGCTAGATTCTGAAGCACTGATTGCTCAGCTGTGGCTGCTTAAGAAGCAAAGGAGAGAATCAGGGCGGGAACATGCAAGCTGGAAACTCCATTTTGACTGAGGGCAAGATAGCTGCAGCAAGACAGAAAGTAAAATGGCTGACGAACAAACTGAGTTTCAGGAATATATACATAGAACCTTACATTACTCCCCCCTTAAGGACAACCTCCGGATGACCTCAGACCAGGCTTGTGTGGGTACCTCTGATGAAACTGACGGAGCAAGCGAGGAGCATTAACGTTATTGACCGGTTCCCATGAGTTGTCCTCCACTGGGTAGCCCTGCCATTTAATCAGATATTGTAACTGATTTCTATACAACCTGGAATCTAAAATCCTTTCCACCACAAATTCTTCCTGACCATCGACTAGCACTGGGTCAGGGCAAGGAGAGGAACGTCCAGGAAACGTATTGGGTGTCGCAGCCTTTAGTAGGGATACATGAAAGACAGGGTGGATTCTCATAGTTCTGGGCAGTTGAAGACGACAAGCAACGGCACTTATAATTTTACTGATTTTATAGGGTCCAATGTACTTATGTCCCAACTTAGACGATGGAATCCTTAACTTAAGATTTCTGGTTGACAGCCAGACCAAGTCTCCTACCTTGAAAGTTGGTGCAGGTTTACGAAATTTATCTGCTGCTTTCTTGTACCTTTCTTGAGCCGATTCCAGATTTTCCTTTAGAAGATCCATATTCTTCTGTAAAGACGTGATTCTTTCAGCCACTGCTGGTAAAGGCGTTTCTATGGGAAATCGTGGTAGAATGTTAGGATGATAACCTAAATTGGAGTAAAAAGGAGACTGTTTAGTGGAGGCACTCTGAGAGTTGTTATAAGAGAACTCAGCAGTGGAAGTAGATCCACCCAATCATCCTGTAGGTGGCAGATAAAGCAGCGGAGATACTGCTCCAGGGTTTGATTGGTTCGTTCGGTCTGTCCATTAGTCTGGGGATGAAAAGCAGAAGAAAGGTTTACTTTAATGTCCAATGCTGCACAGAAATTTTGCCAAAACCTAGAAGTGAATTGCACCCCTCGATCCGAAATGACCTCATCCGGTACTCCATGTAAGCGAAACACATCTTTAATCATCAAATCTGATGTCTGTTTTGCAGTGGGTAAGCCGACACAAGGGATAAAATGAGCTGCCTTTGTTAGAAGGTCAACCACCACTAGAATGGTGTTCTTCCCCTGAGAGGTTGGTAACTCCACAATGAAGTCCATAGAAATGGATCCCCACGGGCGGGACGGGGTGGGAAGAGGCTGTAACAGACCAGTTGGTGAGGAGCGAGGTGTTTTGCATCTTGCACAGACCTCACATGAAGTGACATAATTCAAAACATCCTTCCTGCAAGTGGGCCACCAAAAGAAACGAGAAAGAAATTCCTGTGTCTTTAGAATTCCTCTATGCCCAGCTATCTTGGAATCGTGAATGAGTTGCAATACTCTTAATCTGACTGTTTCAGGAATATACAGACGTTGTCCCTGAATCCACACACCATTCTTAAAGACAAGACTTACGTCCCTTGGGGGTTGTGCCAAAAAGGAATCCGCATGGTATGCTTCCTTGATGTCCTTAAGTAGGTCTTGATTATGAATTACTCCTAGGAATCTAGAGTCAGGAAGAATAGTCTTAGGAGGAGTAATTGGACGTGTCTCTGCTGAGTAAATCCTAGAGAGTGCATCAGCCTTTCCATTGCGCGATCCTGGTCTATAAGAGATGATAAAATTAAATTGGTTTAAGAAAAGATTCCAGCGAGCCTGGCGAGGAGTCAGGCACTTAGCCGACCTGATAAACTCAAGGTTACGATGGTCTGTCAGGACGACTATTTGCTGTGCAGCTCCCTGAAGAAGGTGTCTCCATTCTTTGAAGGCGGCAATAATGGCCAACAACTCTCTATTGCCCACATCGTAGTTCCTCTCAGCCGAAGACAACTGCTGGGAAAAGAAGGCACAGGGATGCAAGACATTCTTCTCACCTGTTCTCTGAGAGAGTATAGCTCCAACGGCACAGTCTGAAGCATCCACCTCTATTATGAAGGCAAGCTCGGGGTTGGGATGTACTAGGATAGGTGCAGTGGTAAATTTATCTTTTAGACGGGAAAATGCTTCCTGGGCTTGGGGAGTCCAGGAAAACCTAGACTCTTTCCGGGTAAGTTGGGTGATAGGTGACACTACCTCAGAGAAATTTCTAATGAAACGTCTATAGAAGTTGGCAAACCCGATGAAGCGCTGTACCTCCTTCACATTTCTAGGACTTGGCCAATCCTTGATGGCTTGGGTTTTGCTTCCATCCATACTAATTCCTTGTGTAGACAGTACATACCCCAGAAATTGAATTTCGGTCCTATGGAATTCACACTTTTCAAGTTTGATGTAAAGATGATTTTGTCTTAGACGTTCCAAGACCATTCTCACATGTCCATGATGTTCCTCTGTGGAGTTAGAAAAAATTAGAATATCATCCAAATAAATTACCACGAATGTATCTAGGAGATCCCTGAAGATGTCATTCACCAAGTGTTGGAAAGTGGCTGGGGCGGTACTCAGACCAAAAGGCATAACTAGATATTCAAAGTGTCCATAGCGTGACCTGAATGCAGTCTTCCATTCATCCCCAGGTCTAATACGGACTAAGTTATAGGCCCCACGAAGATCTAGTTTAGAAAAAATTTTGGCATGTCGGACTCTCTCCAATAACTCAGGGATTAAAGGCAATGGATAACGGTTTCTAATAGTAACCTTATTGAGTTCCCTATAGTCTACGCATGGTCTCAGAGATCCATCTTTCTTCTTTACAAAGAAGATGGGTGCACCTGCAGGAGATGAAGAGGGGCGTATGAAGCCCTTGGCTAGATTTTCATCTATGTAATCCTTTAAAGCCTTTAGCTCGGGCCCCGCCAGGGGGTAGATCTTACCAAAAGGTATCTCTGCTCCAGGCAATAATTCAATTGGACAATCATATGGACGGTGAGGAGGAAGCTGGTCAGCGTTCTTCTTGTCACATAAATCCACATAGTCCTGGTATACAGCTGGTAGTTCAGGACTGACATGATTCCTTTAGGAACAGAGCAAGCTGAAACTTTTGGACTCATCTGTTTCTCTGGAAAGTGTAATTCCTTGGTCTCCCAGTTAATGGTAGGATTCTGAGCCTGCAGCCATGGTAGCCCTAGAATAATGGGAAAGTGGGGAGAAGAGATAAGCATAAAGGACAGTTTCTCTTGATGATCTTTACCCATAAGAACCCTCAAAGGCTCTGTTTCCTGATCCACTGGTCCAGAGGTCAGCAGGGAGCCATCCACAGTTTCCATCTGTACTGGAGTAGCCTTCTTCACTGAACATATTCCCTGTTTCAGAGCAAAGGAGACATCCATAAAATTTCCACTTGCCCCTGAGTCGATCATAGCAGAGCTAGACACCCAGACTGAGTCAACCCAGAGTTTGATGGAAAGAAAGCAATGAGAATTGTTTTTCTTACAACTCAGCTGGGACACCGCTGAGGAAACTTGAAAAATGGCAGCGTTTACACAGTCAACGTCCTCAGAGGTAACGGAGTTTAAGTCCGAGAAATCAAGATCTGTTGCTGCAGATCTCTCTGGAGCCTGAGGCTCGGACCTGACAGATCCCCTCTCGCAACACTCACAATGAATGAGTGCTGCAGTAGTCTTACGAGAACGGCTGGGGCAGTTTATAATGAAGTGCCCTGACTTACCACAATAGAAACATAGATTCTCCTTAAAACGATGTTCCTTGCGTGCATCACTAACCCGTCGTTGTAAAGAGTCTACCTGCATGGTTCAGGTTCAGGTTCCCGTGTAATCCTACTCAAAGGTTCCTTAGCTGGAGAGGAAGGTAGGAAAAGGTTAGTACGATTGCTTTCGAACCATCTCTCTTGCCTGCGTTCAGTCAGACGAGTATCAATACGGATGCAGTAGTTAATAAAGTCACCTAACGCAGTGGGAGGGTCGGCACGAGCAAGTTCATCCTTAATCAGTGGAGATAACCCCTTTCGAAAAATAGATTTTTTGGCGGAACTGTCCCAGGTGGTATCAAGGGCCCATCTCCTGAAATCCAAGGCATATTCAGCTACCGAGTGCTTACCTTGGCGCAAAGCTAACATGGCTGCTTCAGCTGTTGCACCTCGATTGGGGTCATCAAACACCTGCCCCATGGCTGAAATAAAATCATCAAGGTGATTCAAACAATCATCCTCAGTCTCAATCAGAGGGTTTGCCCACATTAAAGCCTTGTTGGTAAGCAACATAATTATAGTAAGCACCTTAGATCGTTCAGTGGGAAATTGTGAAGCATGTGCAGAAAAAAAAAGATTGCATTGATTAATAAATCCCCTGAATTTCTCACGTTCACCGCCAAAACGAAAAGGGGGCAACTTGGGAATCCCAGCACTCGGGGCTACGGCAGGAGCCTGGACTCGCCCCTCTAGAACCTCAATCCTGGCTCGCAAATCCTGGGTAGTCTGTCCAACCACTTGCAAATTGTGATTATTGAGGTCCTGTAGATTTGTAAAACGGGTCTTTATATTCTGCAAATCTGCAAGGATATTATCAGTCACTCCGCAAAGTTCCTTTATGCGGGCCTCCATTTTCCAGATCTTTTAAGACAGGATTACTGGAAGAAGAGGAGAGAAAAAAAAACAATAGTGTTCACCTGTGGCAACACTGCAGAGAGAAAAAAAAATTAAGGGAACTGCTCACCTGGAATGGTTGTGAGAAGTCACAACCACTATCATCACAGAAAGTTTCAACCAGACATCTGATATCCAGAGTTACAGCAGACAAAAAAGAGAAAAGAAAGGAGAAAAAAAAAACCAATAGTGTTTACCTGTGGTAACACTGCAAAAAGAAAAAACTTAAGGGAATTGCTCACCTGGAATGGTTGTGAGAAGTCACAACCACTGTCATCACAGAAAGTACAACCGGACGTCTGATATCCACAGTACAGCAGACACAGCCTTCCAGACCCAGCAGACACTAACGTTTTGGCTTCAGAATCTTGTAATGTATGTAGTACAGTTCATATAGCGTCTTGTGCTTGGGTGCGATGAAAACACAGGAGTCACAGGTTTGATATAGAAAGTCCTGTATTACTTCATACAAGTTGGCAGAAATAGTCACACAGTTTGCAGACACAGAAGCAGGAGACACAGCAGGCCAGAGTAATCCAAGCTCAGCAATCACTCTCCAATACAGATTCAGGATCTTCTTCTCTGTTACCGTAAGTCCATGCAAACGTGGGTCTTTCAAAGAGCAGGGTTCAGAGTCCACAAGTGCTTCTGTGTAGCCCTGGTGGTAGGCACACGCAGTACCCTGGGGAGTGTATGGCGAGACAGCGGCTTAAAGCTCAATATGCATTCATTCTACACACACTAGACACACCCTTGGGGTAGTGAAGTATACTCTAGGGAGTGGTCAAGGTAGTAGGTGTAGAGTGATTTTGAAAGGAGTCTTGTTCCTGTCTCTGGACAGTGAAGACGTGCGGAGTAGAGCTTAGACTTCTGTGGGAAGACAGTTGGAGGAAGGAGTCTATTCTGCTTTTCACCAGTTCAAATAGTGGAGTCCGGTACAGGTGTTAGAAATACACCTTAGTCTGGTCAGAGCTGTATCATCTCTCAGCACATACTGAAGAAGGAAGAAGTATCAGCACAGAAAGACTTCAGCATTCCTGTCTAAAGGACAGTATCAGGTACAGAGACGTGCTCCTGCCTGTGATAACTGAGCATCTGTGGCTAGCTTCATTGGAAGGAAAAAGATTGGAAGTGACTGCTCGACCCCTGGCTAGTAAGAGTGTTTATGTTACCAGCGTGGACAAGGCGAAAGGCAAGTGGATTAGAGAATTGGTGCTACAGGATTGCAGAAGTCCAGCGCCTTGTTACCGGTCACTGGGGACCGAAGAGTCACTGTTGCTTCAGGCACGGTGACAGGAAAACCAGGAATCTACCGGACCCTAGGTCGCGGCAGACAAGCCCCTTATAGTCGGTACGTAGCTGGGGTCAGGGGGAGTGAAGACTTTGGAGTTCTGCAGGACAAACATAAGTATTCAGCTCCTTCACAGGAGGATCCCTAACACTAAGCTGACTGGGCAGGTACAGCTAAGATTTGCTGGAATCATAGAGGGAACTACGCTTCAGGCTGGTTGTACTCGTTTATTGGAGTTAAAGGAGGCCCCTAACTTGTCCAGCCGCCGTCTCAAGATACACTCCCTTGGATCAGCCTCCCTGGGACCTGCCTTATCATTCTGCAAGTAAAGGTATGGAAAGACGCTGACTGTGTGAGACTGTGTTATTTACCGGCACCCGACTTCACCATCTTAACAGACTTTGAGGGAAGAGTCCCACCTGTAGGGGACCCGACATCTAGCTGCCTCACCATCCCCTCAGAGATCTACAGCAGCGCTGGTACTAATTACCAGATTACTACAGGTGGCGTCACGAACTGTATATAGTTATCCCCTGTAAATATTCCCAACAACAACATACGCCAGACCGCCCGGGCCACAGACCGAGCCACAGCTACCTGTGACAAAACCCCATAGACTTCCATGGGCTCGGCTCTGAGTACCCCATTGCCCTGGTAATCCACAATTGTGGTGGCGGGTCGACACAACTTTGGCGTCACGAACAGGATACCAAACTCGCGAAATTGCGAGCCCTGCGTGCCTAAGAACTTGTTTTTGTAAAAAGGACTGTTTGCACTTTTGGCGCCAAAATCGCCATTTTTGTCGCCATATTCGCGCCCTCAGGCGCTGGAGAAGAAGGTGGGCGTACCTTCGTGGGCGTCTACCCCCCAGTGGCGCGAAGAAAATGCCTGTCCTCTCAAAGTGCTACTACAACATGCGGTCCTGCCCAACAGCAAAGGAGGTCCGCCTTCTCTTCACCTTCCCTGCGAGGAGGAGGAGACGCAAACCCCACCTCCACGGAAGAGACCGGATGTCTCCGCAGAAAGAAAGAATCTTCTGGAAAATGATGGAGGCAGGACGTGTGCAGCCGAGCGGGGCAGCGGAGGAAGGCAGGCCCCGTGCCCCCGCCAAGCTGCCATCGGCATCGGAGACTTATGCAATCCTGCACCTGCAACAGGCGTTGTTAGAAGTTCGGGAGGAGAACTCACGCCTAAAGAAGTTGTTCCAACCTGGACTGGAGGAGATTGAGAGGCGCCGGTGTAATCTGCTGAAGTGGCAAATGACGAACACGGCGTCCTCTCCCCTCAACGAACCCCCACGATTCAAAGTACCGAAAAGTCTGCTGCCCAAGGCGAAGGAGCAACCGGAGGCTGCCCCGAAAGTACCGTTCCCGATCCCACTGGTGAAGCGGTGGATGCGGAGGAGGTTGAGGAGGTACAGCCAATCCCGGAACGCCCGCCCGGCCAGGAGGCCGCAGCAGATTATCGGTCCCCGGCAGGGACACCGGAGGGGTCCTGTCCGTCACTACCAGATGTGGACTGGGACGAGATGGCGCGCCTGGATGACGTCGCCTACACCGCCCAGTGGGAGCAAGAATGGCGGAGTCGTGAGAAAAAGAGGCGCCAGCAGGAGGAAGCGCGGGAAATCAAGAAGAACCGCCAGCGACAGTTTGCTGAGCTGATTGCCGACAAGGAGACTGTCCGTCGCGACAAAGGTACCTTACGGGAACCGCGGCGGCGGGGGTGTGTGACTGAGTTCCAGCTCCGGAAGGGCTGGGGCTTTATCCGAGAACCGGGCCTCTACCCAGCGGTCTTCGTCAGCAGGCGTGACGTGGAATCTCACCTGCAGCAAGGTCATCCCGGGAGGGACTTAGTAAACGGCGACATAGTCACCTATACGCGGCATTGGGGAATGAAGGGGTGGTATGCCCTGAACGTCGCCATCGTCCGCGACCCCGTCCCAGACGCCGGTACCGTCACCATTGCCGCAGCGTCCCCGTTTCCAGCTTCAGCAGCATCCGGCCGTGCCCCAGCATCGCCCCCGTCAAAATCATCGCAAAATGCGACCAAGAGTTCATCGCAAGTTGAAGCTGCTTCCACATCGCCAAATGCGACCCAGTCTAGATCGCAAACCCTGACGCGGTCTATATCATTGACTGTAATGGAGACGCAATCGGTGTCATGCGAAGAAAGTGTACCCGTTGCGCCCCTAGAGGTTCAAACCAGAACTGTCGCAACCCAAACCCTGATCGCAGCACATGATTTGCTGGTCTTAGGATCAAGGGCTCATTGCATCATTCCAGCCCCCGGCGTGAAAGATGTAGTGGAAAAAGTATTTGCAGAAAATGAATAAGTAGTAAGGAGTTGGTGAGATCCTTATCGGGTCTACCATCAGTACTATAGCAAAAAGTTTAAAATGTTTTTGAAAAGTTTGCACAGATATTATATATAATGAATATATATTTCTAATTATAGAATGCCCGGCTGGGTAATTGGTAATTAATAATTGGTAATTGGTAATTGTTAATTGATAATTAATATATGATAAACAGTTGCACTTTTGATAATGTGATTTATTATGTCTTTCTTTATAAATGACTTTTGAGGTTAAGGACTATGCTAACCCGGAACATTCTTGTATATAGTTGCACTCCGGTGCCCTATCTTGGTTTTACATAAGCCATTCATATCTACCTCTGAAAAACAAAACCCGTGTGGTGTGGCACTGAGTGAGGTCTGCACTTGGATGTCCTGCAGCCCACCCAGGACCCACGTTGAAGGTTTGGTGCGGGTCCTTCACAAGTATCTTGTATATCTATTTATTGAAAATGCTATTTGATACTATTTGTATTTCTCTATAAAGTTTGTAACGTTCAAAGTAGTCTTACCTCCCGGATGGGAAGATGTTATTGTTCCAAATGTTATTGCATAAACAAAATTTTTCTGTCTTTTGTATTTCACAGCCCGGGAGTGCTGTCGTTTACCATGGGGGAATGTGTAGCCCTGGTGGTAGGCACACGCAGTACCCTGGGGAGTGTATGGCGAGACAGCGGCTTAAAGCTCAATATGCATTCATTCTACACACACTAGACACACCCTTGGGGTAGTGAAGTATACTCTAGGGAGTGGTCAAGGTAGTAGGTGTAGAGTGATTTTGAAAGGAGTCTTGTTCCTGTCTCTGGACAGTGAAGACGTGCGGAGTAGAGCTTAGACTTCTGTGGGAAGACAGTTGGAGGAAGGAGTCTATTCTGCTTTTCACCAGTTCAAATAGTGGAGTCCGGTACAGGTGTTAGAAATACACCTTAGTCTGGTCAGAGCTGTATCATCTCTCAGCACATACTGAAGAAGGAAGAAGTATCAGCACAGAAAGACTTCAGCATTCCTGTCTAAAGGACAGTATCAGGTACAGAGACGTGCTCCTGCCTGTGATAACTGAGCATCTGTGGCTAGCTTCATTGGAAGGAAAAAGATTGGAAGTGACTGCTCGACCCCTGGCTAGTAAGAGTGTTTATGTTACCAGCGTGGACAAGGCGAAAGGCAAGTGGATTAGAGAATTGGTGCTACAGGATTGCAGAAGTCCAGCGCCTTGTTACCGGTCACTGGGGACCGAAGAGTCACTGTTGCTTCAGGCACGGTGACAGGAAAACCAGGAATCTACCGGACCCTAGGTCGCGGCAGACAAGCCCCTTATAGTCGGTACGTAGCTGGGGTCAGGGGGAGTGAAGACTTTGGAGTTCTGCAGGACAAACATAAGTATTCAGCTCCTTCACAGGAGGATCCCTAACACTAAGCTGACTGGGCAGGTACAGCTAAGATTTGCTGGAATCATAGAGGGAACTACGCTTCAGGCTGGTTGTACTCGTTTATTGGAGTTAAAGGAGGCCCCTAACTTGTCCAGCCGCCGTCTCAAGATACACTCCCCTTGGATCAGCCTCCCTGGGACCTGCCTTATCATTCTGCAAGTAAAGGTATGGAAAGACGCTGACTGTGTGAGACTGTGTTATTTACCGGCACCCGACTTCACCATCTTAACAGACTTTGAGGGAAGAGTCCCACCTGTAGGGGACCCGACATCTAGCTGCCTCACCATCCCCTCAGAGATCTACAGCAGCGCTGGTACTAATTACCAGATTACTACAGGTGGCGTCACGAACTGTATATAGTTATCCCCTGTAAATATTCCCAACAACAACATACGCCAGACCGCCCGGGCCACAGACCGAGCCACAGCTACCTGTGACAAAACCCCCATAGACTTCCATGGGCTCGGCTCTGAGTACCCCATTGCCCTGGTAATCCACAATTGTGGTGGCGGGTCGACACACTTCAGAGTTCCTCAGTAGGAATAGCTGGAGTACAAGGTCCAAGGCTTACAGGAGTCAAGTCACAGGTTCACTGCAGGCTAGATTCTGAAGCACTGATTGCTCAGCTGTGGCTGCTTAAGAAGCAAAGGAGAGAATCAGGGCGGGAACATGCAAGCTGGAAACTCCATTTTGACTGAGGGCAAGATAGCTGCAGCAAGACAGAAAGTAAAATGGCTGACGAACAAACTGAGTTTCAGGAATATATACATAGAACCTTACAGTCCTCCAGTCTGGCCCCTTCCTGTAATAATGTCCTCCAGTCTGGCCCCATCATGTAATAATGTCCTCCAGTCTGGCAACTTCCTGTAATAATGTCCTCCAGTCTGGCCCCTTCCTGTAATAATGTTCTCCATCCTTATCCCTTTCCGGTAATAATGTCCTCCAGTCTGGTCACTTCCTGTATTAATGTCCTACAGTCTTGCACCTTCCTATAATAATGTCCTCCAGTCTGGCCCTTTCCTGTAGTAATGTCCTCCAGTCTGGCCCCTTCTTGTAATAATGTCCTCCAGTCTGGCCCCTTCCTGTAATAATGTCCTCCAGTCTGGCCCTGTTCTGTAATAATGTCCTCCAGTCTGGCCCCTTCCTGTAATAATGTCTTCCAGTCTGGGCCCGTCCTGTAATTATGTCCTCCAGTCTGACAGCTTCTTGTAATAATGTCCTCCAGTCAGGCCCCTTCTTGTAATAATGTCCTCCAGTCTGGCCCCTTCCTGTAATAATATTCTGCAGTCTGGCCCCTTCCTGTAATAATGTCTTCCAGTCTGGGCCCGTCCTTTAATAATGCCCTCCTGTCTGGCCCCTTCCTGTAATTATGTCCTCCAGTCTGACTCCTTCCTGTAATAATGTCCTCCAGTTTGACTCCTTCCTGTAATAATGTCCTCTATTCTAGCCCCTTCCAGTAATAATGCCCTCCAGTCTTGCCCCTTCATGTAATAATGTCTTCCTGTCTGGGCCCATCCTGTAATAATGCCCTGCAGTCTGACTCCTTCTTGTAATAATGTCCTCCAGTCTGTCCCCTTCTTGTAATAATGTCCTCCAGTCTGGCCCCTTCCTGTAATAATGTCCTCCAGTCTGACCCCTTCCTGTAATAATGTCCTCCAGTCTGACGCCTTCCTGTAATAATGTCCTCCCTTCTGGCCCCTTCCTGTAATAATGTCCTCCCTTCTGGCCCCTTCCTGTAATAATGTCCTCCAGTCTGGCCCCTTCCTGTACTAATGTCTTCAAGTCTGGGCCCATCCTGTAATAATGTCCTCCAGTCTAGCCCCTTCCTGTAATAATGTTCTCCATCTTTGATCCCTTCCTGTAATAATGCCTTCCAGTCTGGCCCCTTCCTGTAATAATGTCCTCCAGTCTGGCCCGTTCCTGTAATAATGTCCTCCAGTATGGCCCCGTCCTGTAATAATGTCCTCCAGTCTGGCCCTGTCCTGTAATAATGTCCTCCAGTCTGGCCCCTTCCTGTAATAATGTCCTCCATCTTTGAACCCTTCCTGTAATAATGTGTTCCAGTCTTGGCCCGTCCTGTAATAATGTCCTCCAGTGTGTCCCCTTCCTGTAATAATGTGCTCCATCTTTGATCCTTCCTGTAATAATGTCTTCCAGTCTTGGCCCGTCCTGTAATAATGTCTTCCAGTCTTGGCCCTTCCTGTAATAATGTGCTCCAGTCTGACAGCTTCTTGTAATAATGTCCTCCAGTCCGGCCCCTTCTTGTAATAATGTCCTCCAGTCTGGCCCCTTCCTGTAATAATATTCTGCAGTCTGGCCCTTTCCTGTAACAATGTCTTCCAGTCTGGGCCCGTCCTGTAATAATGCCCTCCTGTCTGGCCCCTTCCTGTAATAATGTCCTCCAGTCTGACTCCTTCCTGTAATAATGTCCTCCAGTTTGACTCCTTCCTGTAATAATGTCCTCTAGTCTAGCCCCTTCCAGTAATAATGCCCTCCAGTCTTGCCCCTTCATGTAATACTGTCTTCCTGTCTGGGCCCATCCTGTAATAATGCCCTCCAGTCTGGCTCCTTCTTGTAATAATGTCCTCCAGTCTGTCCCCTTCTTGTAATAATGTCCTCCAGTCTGGCCCCTTCCTGTAATAATGTCCTCCAGTCTGACCCCTTCCTGTAATAATGTCCTCCAGTCTGGCCCCTTCCTGTAATAATGTCCTCCCTTCTGGCCCCTTCCTGTAATAATGTCCTCCTTTCTGGCCCCTTCCTGTAATAATGTCCTCCAGTCTGGCCCCTTCCTGTACTAATGTCTTCAAGTCTGGGCCCATCCTGTAATAATGTCCTCCAGTCTAGCCCCTTCCTGTAATAATGTCCTCCATCTTTGATCCCTTCCTGTAATAATGCCTTCCAGTCTGGCCCCTTCCTGTAATAATGTCCTCCGGTCTGGCCCGTTCCTGTAATAATGTCCTCCAGTATGGCCCCGTCCTGTAATAATTTCCTCCAGTCTGGCCCTGTCCTGTAATAATGTCCTCCAGTCTGGCCCCTTCTGTAATAATGTCCTCCTCTTTGAACCCTTCCTGTAATAATGTCTTCCAGTCTTGGCCCTCCTGTAATAATGTCCTCCAGTCTGGCCCTTCTGTAATAATGTCCTCCGTCTGTCCTTCCTGTAATAATGTCCCAGTTGGCCCTTCCTGTAATAATGTCCTCCATTTGGCCCTTCCTGTAATGTCTTCCAGTCTGGGCCTCTGTAATAATGTCTCCAGTCTGGCCCTTCTGTAATTATCGTCCTCCTAGTCCTGGCCCTCCTTCTGTATATTCTAATATTCCTCAGTCTGGCCCTTCCTGTAATAAGTCTTCCAGTCTGGCCCTCCTGTATAATGCCTCCGTCTGGCCCTTCCTGTATAATGTCCTCCAGTCTGCCCTCCTGTAATAATGTCCTCCAGTCTGCCCTTCCTGTAATAATGTCCTCAGTCTGCCCTTCCTTAATAATGCCTCCAGTCTTGCCCTTCTGTAATAATGTCCTCCGTCTGGCCCTCCTGTAATAATGTCCTCCAGTCTGCCTTCTGTAATAATGTCCTCCAGTTGCCCCTTCCTTTATAATGTCCTCCAGTCTGGCCCTCCTGTAATAATTCTCCAGTCTGCCCCTTCCTGTAATAATGTCCCCTTGCCCTTCCTGT
Organism: Oophaga sylvatica; assembly: GCA_033576555.1. NCBI lineage: Eukaryota > Metazoa > Chordata > Amphibia > Anura > Dendrobatidae > Oophaga > Oophaga sylvatica. Next base: position 41,980 of record JARQOD010004695.1, read on the forward strand.
AATAATGTCCTCCCTCTTATGTCCCCTTCCTGTAATAATGTCCTCTCTGGCCCTTCCTGTAATAATGTCTCCAGTCTGGCCCTTCCTGTAATAATGTCCTCCAGTCTGGCCTCCTGTATATGCCCTTCCAGTCTAACCCTTCCTGTATAATGTCCCCTCTTATATCCCTTCCTGTAATAATGTCTTCCAGTTGGCCCTCCTGTAATAATGTCCTCCAGTCTGGCCCTTCCTGTAATAATGTCCTCCAGTTGGCCCCGTCCTGTAATAATGTCCTCCAGTCTGGCCCTTCCTGTAATAATGCTGTCTGCCCCTGTATAATTCTTCATAATTGTCCTCCAGTCTGGCCCCTTCCTGTATAATGTCCTCCATCTGGGCTCGTCCTTAATAATACCCTCAGTTTAGCCCCTTCCTGTAATAATGTCCTCCATCTTTGATCCCTTCCTGTAATAATGTCCTCCAGTCTGGCCCTTTCCTGTAATAATGTCTTCCAGTCTGGGTCCGTCCTGAATAATGCCCTCCAGTCTGGGCCCGTCCTGTAATATGCCTTCCAGTCTCACCCTTCCTGTAATAATGTCCTCCATCTTGATCCCTTCCTGTAATAATGTCTTCCAGTCTGGGCCCGTCCTGTAATAATGCCCTCCAGTCTGGCCCCTTCCTGAATAATGTCCTCCAGTCTGGCCCCTTCCTGTAATAATGTCCTCCAGTCTGGCCCCTTCCTGTAATAATGCCCTCCAGTCTGGCCCGCCCTGTAATAATGTCTTCCAATCTGGGTCCGTCCTGTAATAATGTCCTCCAGTCTTGCCCCTTCTTGTGATAATGCCCTCCAGTCTGGCCCTTCCTGTAATATTGTCCTCCAGTCTGGCCCTTCCTGTAATAATGTCCTCCAGTCTGCCACTTCTGTAATAATGTCTTCAGTCTGCCCCTTCCTGTAATAATGCCCTCCAGTCTAGCCCCTTCTGTAATAATGTCCTCCATTCTGGTCCCCTTCTGTAATAATGCTTCCCCAGTCTGGCCCCTTCCTGTAATAATGTCCTCCAGTCTGGCCCCTTCCTGTTAAAATGCCTCCAGTCTAGCCCCTTCTGTAATAATGTCTCCAGTCTGGCCCCTTCCTGTATTAATGCCTCCAGTTCTGGCCCTTCCTGTATAATGTCCTCCAGTCTGTCCCCCTCCTGTAATATGTCCTCCAGTCTTGGCCCCTTCCTGTAATAATGTCCTCCAGTCTGCCCTTCTTGTAATAATGTCCTCCAGTCTTGGCCCCTTCCTGTAATAATGTCCTCCAGTCTGGCCCCTTCTGTAATAATGTCATCCAGTCTGGCCCCTTCTGTAATAATGTCCTCCAGTCTGGCCCCTTCCTGTAATAATGTCCTCCAGTCTGGCCCCTTCCTGTAATAATATCCTCCAGTCTGGCCCCTTCCTGTAATAATGTCCTCCAGTCTGGCCCCTTCCTGTAATAATGCCCTCCAGTCTAGACCCTTCCTGTAATAATGTCCCCTCCTTATCTCCCTTGTCCTCTGTACTCCAGCACATTTAAACATAAATAGTGAAGGATTCTTATTTCCTCCTCTGCTGCCATGACTGCGGCGTCCTCTTCCATAGTAGCGGGCTCAGAGGCCACAGTTTATTCTGGGGTCCCCGGTCATTTAATGCTTTTGGGCCCCACTTTTAACCTGCACTTTTACCTATAACTTCATCATTCCAGAGCTGGAATAGTTCTGTGTAGCATGCTGGGACCTGTGGTTCCGTCAGGCAGAGAGCATATGGGCTCGTTTCTGAACTCTGTTGTCCATGTTGGCTCCTGCCCGCTCCCTGCTTCCAGCTGCCAGTTATAGGTCGCACTTTCCCTGGTTGATTCCCAGCTGTGACTCGGCCTGTCTGTACCTCTCCAAACCTCGGCCTGTGACCGTCATTACCCTAGTCACTGTGCCATTTGATTTTGTCCTGTCTTTGATTTCTTGGTTCTGACCGGACTTTTCTGAGCACTCTCTGCCGGTCCGCTCCACCAGCCAGTGGCCCCTATGTGGATGTACAGTATTCCTGAGCGCTGTGGTAGACCGGCTCCCTCGGCTGCGTAGCGAGGTAATCGGAGGAATGCTTTCAATTAAATCTTCAACTGGTTTATTAAAACATCCATCATAAACCAGTCCAAAAAAGTAAACGTGCTCAGTCTTACTAACGAAACAAAAACACCACTCACTGCAGTCCGTATAACTGCGGGGCCCGCCCTCTCAGAACTAGGCTTCATTTTTACCTCCTGGACCACATCCTAGGGTGGAGGTATGGTGAACCCCCATCCCACCCAACTCTTTACTGTTCACAAAAACCCAGCCCTGTCATGTCTGATTAACCCCTCTCAGCACATAACATGCTAGCGCAAACTTCCAGATTTATATCACTGAAGCTAATGACCTCAGTGAAGCATATCTCCCCTCCATCACATTACCTCTGACCCTCTTATAGGGTCTCATACAGGATTTAGAGGATTTATCTGGTATCTACTAGATCAAGAGGCTAGCGCACAGCCTGTCCGTGGAAGCCTACGTAAGAGCTGCTGATCTTCCTCCGACCAGGCACACATTTTACAATCGCACAGACTACTGAATGGCCTCTGTATCTGGGACTATTGTACTGTCTCTGTGACACTGGAAATTTTTATATTCCGATTTTGTTGGTCACGTCTACAATCGTCTGATCACGGTCACCGTTCTACAATCGTCTGATCACCGGTCACCGTCTACAATCGTCTGATCACTGGTCACCGTCTACAATCGTCTGATCACCGGTCACTGTCTACAATCGTCTGATCACCGGTCACCGTCTACAATCGTCTGATCACCGGTCACCGTCTACAATCGTCTGATCACGGTCACCGTCTACAATCGTCTGATCACGGTCACCGCATCAATATTGATGGTACACTTCTACAATCATCTAATCACCGGTCACCGTCTATAATTGTCTGACCATGGTCACCATCTACAATCGTCTGATCTACTGGTCACCGTCTACAATCGTCTGATCACCGGTCACCGTCTACAATCGTCTGATCTATGGTCACCATCTACAATCGTCTGATCACGGTCACCGTCTACAATCGTCTGATCACTGGTCACCGTCTACAATCGTCTGATCACGGTCACCGTCTACAATCGTCTGATCACCGGTCACCGTCTACAATCGTCTGATCACCGGTCACCGTCTACAATCGTCTGATCACCGGTCACCGTCTACAATCGTCTGATCACCGGTCACCGTCTACAATCGTCTGATCACCGGTCACCGTCTACAATCGTCTGATCACCGGTCACCGTCTACAATCGTCTGATCACCGGTCACCCATCTACAATCGTCTGATCACCGGTCACCGTCTACAATCGTCTGATCACCGGTCACCGTCTACAATCGTCTGATCACCGGTCACCGTCTACAATCGTCTGATCACCGGTCACCGTCTACAATCGTCTGATTCACTACTGGTCACCGTCTACAATCGTCTGATCACCGGTCACCGTCTACAATCGTCTGATCACCGGTCACCGTCTACAATCGTCTGATCACGGTCACCGTCTACAATCGTCTGATCACCGGGTCACCGTCTACAATCGTCTGATCACTGGTCACCGTCATACATCTCATGCATCACCGAGTCACGTCTATAAAAATTCAGCTGATCACGGTCCCGTCTACATCGTCTGATCACGGTAGTCTTCGTCTGATCCTCATCGTCTGTCAGCGAAGGTGCAGAGGTCGTACAGACTATCCTCAGTTCTCCTCCAGTGATGACTTGCTCTCTGGTTAGCTCTGTCTTTTCCAGCTGGGTCAGCTCTCCCCAGTCCATCACTTTTGTGGCCATAATAATAACACTGTCAATGAGCATCACTGACTGAGAGTTAACTAGAAAGTAAGTGAGCCCTTGGGGGGGGGGATTGCGGAGGGGTCACACGTCACATCTGCGATATTGCTGCTGTTATTTACTGCATTTATTGGGAGTAGTTACAATTTCTTTCAGCCTTTAATTATCCGGATGGGTTAATTATGGCCCTGGGACATTTTATCATGATTCTCAGATGCAGCACAGATAATGAGTCGGTAATTGCTCCCTGGGGATTGCATCATGATGGGAGGTTGTATGTGGTGGGGCTATCACCGTGCCCATCACTGTACCCTCTCCTTATTTCGGCTGCATTATTAATGAGATCGTCAAACTGCCTCTCAGCTTCATTGTACATTGGCCGCTCATTAGGCCACATCACTGAAAGGGGGGTCACATGACGACGATGAAGTAACGGGATCCTGAGATTGTGGATATTGTAGTCTGGCTCAGATGAGAACCATAATACTTTTGGGCCCCAACCTCACATATGTGACAGAGCCATGTGCCCAAGTGCCATTTATACCAGAGTCCTCTTATGTGGCAAACGGCATTTAGTTACCAGACCTGAGTATGACAGCTCCTATGGACCTACTAGCTGCACCCTGGGCCTACAAAAAATCTTATGGTATGGATCAAGGACTGATCCCAATGGAGAATCATGAGCTGAACTTCTAACTGTATTAACGCATCTAATCAGTGCTGAATTATTATTACACTGCAAAGTGTAATACTTGCAGATCTCCTGTGTACACCAGGTATCTGACCACTATGTGTCATTGTATGGCGGTATTATAGGTTATATTGGTGCTTGTATAGTCTGTGGGTGTAATACTCTGCAGATCTCCTGTGTACACCAGGTAATCTGACCACTATGTGTCACTGTGTAGCGGATTATAGGTTATATTGTGCTTGTACAGTCTGTGGGTGTAATACTCTGCAGATCTCCTGTGTACACCAGGTATCTGACCACTATGTGTCATTGTATGGCGGTATTATAGGTTATATTAGTGCTTGTATAGTCTGTGGGGTGTAATACTCTGCAGATCTCCTGTGCACACCTGGTATCTGACCACTATATGTCCTGTATGCGGTATTATTAGTTATATTGGTGCTTGTATAGTCTGTGGGGTGTAATACTCTGCAGATCTCCTGTGTACACCTGGTATCTGACCACTATATGTCCCTGTATGGCGGTATTATTAGTTATATTGTGCTTGTATAGTCTGTGGGGTGTAATACTCTGCAGATCTCCTGTGTACACCAGGTATCTGACCACTATATGTCCCTGTATGGCGGTATTATTAGTTATATTGGTGCTTGTATAGTCTGTGGGTGTAATACTCTGCAGATCTCCTGTGTACACCTGGTATCTGACCAATATGTCCCTGTATGGCGGTATTATAGTTATATTGGTGCTTGTATAGTCTGTGGGGTGTAATACTCTGCAGATCTCCTGTGTACACCTGGTATGTGACCACTATATGTCCCTGTATGGCGGTATTATTAGTTATATTGGTGCTTGTATAGTCTGTGGGGTGTAATACTCTGCAGATCTCCTGTGTACACCTGGTATCTGACCACAATATGTCCCTGTATGGCGGTATTATAGGTTATATTGGTGCTTGTATAGTCTGTGGGGTGTAATACTCTGCAGATCTCCTGTGTACACCTGGTATGTGACCACTATATGTCCCTGTATGGCGGTATTATAGGTTATATTGGTGCTTGTATAGTCTGTGGGGTGTAATACTCTGCAGATCTCCTGTGTACACCAGGTATGTGACCACTATATGTCCCTGTATGGCGGTATTATAGGTTATATTGGTGCTTGTATAGTCTGTGGGGTGTAATACTCTGCAGATCTCCTGTGTACACCTGGTATGTGACCACTATATGTCCCTGTATGGCGGTATTATAGGTTATATTGGTGCTTGTATAGTCTGTGGGGTGTAATACTCTGCAGATCTCCTGTGTACACCTGGTATGTGACCACTATATGTCCCTGTATGGCGGTATTATAGGTTATATTGGTGCTTGTATAGTCTGTGGGGTGTAATACTCTGCAGATCTCCTGTGTACACCTGGTATGTGACCACTATATGTCCCTGTATGGCGGTATTATAGGTTATATTGGTGCTTGTATAGTCTGTGGGGTGTAATACTCTGCAGATCTCCTGTGTACACCTGGTATCTGACCACAATATGTCCCTGTATGGCGGTATTATAGGTTATATTGGTGCTTGTATAGTCTGTGGGGTGTAATACTCTGCAGATCTCCTGTGTACACCTGGTATGTGACCACTATATGTCCCTGTATGGCGGTATTATAGGTTATATTGGTGCTTGTATAGTCTGTGGGGTGTAATACTCTGCAGATCTAAGGTGTACACCAGGTATCTGACCACTATATGTCCCTGTATGGCGGTATTATTAGTTATATGTCACTGTATGGCGGTATTATTAGTTATATGTCACTGTATGGCGGTATTATTAGCTTTAGTATGCTGCTGCCTGTATAATGGTAGTTTGCACTGACCGTGTGCTCTGGGCAGAGGAGCTGACGCTCAGCAGCGGTGATGTTGTCACAGGCAGTGCTGTCTGCGGAGGACAATAATCTTCTGCAGCTCCTCTAATGTCACCACCTGCAGCCCGAGAGGCCGTGCACGAGTGTGACTGCTCTGCCCACACAGCTGAGGGATCGTTACAGTGTGTATGTGAGAGGAGCGCGGCCCGGGCTCTGTAGATGGGATAATATTATACCGTGCTGTAGTGTGATCACTGATAATATAACCCGCTGTACGGTGCACCGCTCTTCGGGCTGCTGATATTAATATTCACCGCACGGTTCTCATCTCCTGGTGTCTCTGCAGTCACAGAGCGAGAGGATGGCGGCGCTGCGTCCGTGCATCCTGCAGAGCATTGCGGAGAAATGATGGAAGGATCAATATTTATTTACAGAAGGAGACGGAAAAAGTCATTTACGCCAAATCCCAGGAGACGCGTCCAGCGCAATTCACTGAGCAAGTAGAGAGGAGGCGGGAGAGAACGGCGCCACCTGTACCGGAGAGAACGGCGCCACCTGTACCGGAGAGAACGACGCCACCTGTACCGGAGAGAACGGCGCCACTTGTACCGGAGAGAACGCACCCCCTGTACCGGAGAGAACGGCGCCACCTGTACCGGAGAGAACGGCGCCACCTGTACCGGAGAGAACGACGCCACCTGTACCGGAGAGAACGGCGCCACTTGTACCGGAGAGAACGGCACCACCTGTACCGGAGAGAACGGCGCCACCTGTACCGGAGAGAACGGCGCCACCTGTACCGGAGAGAACGACGCCACCTGTACCGGAGAAAACGATGCCACCTGTACGGAGAGAATGACGCCACCTGTAGCGGAGAGAACGCCGCCTCCTGTACCGGAGCGAACGGCGCCACCTGTACCGGAGAGAACGATGCCACCTGTAGCGGAGAGAACGGCGCCACCTGTACCGGAGAGAACGGCGCCACCATTACCGAGAGAATGGTGCTACCTGTACCGGAGAGAACGGCGCCACCTGTACCGGATAGAACGGCGCCACCTGTAGCGGAGAGAGCGACGCCACCTTTACCGGAGAGAATGGCCCCACCTGTACCGGAGAGAACGGCGCCACCTGTACCGGAGCGAGCGGCGCCACCTGTATCGGAGCGAACGGCGCCACCTGTACCGGAAAGAATGGCGCCACCTTTATGGGAGGGAACGGCACCACCTTTATGGGAGGGAACGGCGCAACCTTTACGGAGGGAACGGCGCTACCTGTAGCAGAGAGAACGGCGCCACCTGTAGCGGAGGAGCAAGCCACCTGTACCAGAGAGAACGGCGCCACCTGTACCGGAGAGAACGGCGCACCTGTACCAGAGAAATCGGCGCCACCTGTAGCAGAGAGAGCGACGCCACCTGTACCGGAGAGAACAGCGCCACCTGTACCGGAGAGAAACGGCGCCACCTGTAGCGGAGAGAGCGACGCCAGCTGTACCGGAGAGAACAGCGCCACCTGTACCGGAGAGAACGGCGCCACCTGTACCCAAGCGAACTGTGCCACCTGTATCGGAGCGAACGGCGCCACCTGTACCAGAGAGAACGGCGCCACCTGTACTGGAAAGAATGGCACCACCTGTACCGGAGAGAACGGTGCCACCTGTAGCAGAGAGAACGGCGCCACCTGTAGCAGAGAGAATGGCGCCACATATACCGGAGAGAAGGGCGCCACCTGTACTGGAGAGAACGGCGCCACCTGTAGTGGAGAGAGCGACGTCACCTGTACCAGAGAGAACGGTGCCACCTGTACCGGAGAGAAAGGCGCCACCTGTACCGGAGTGAATGGCGCCACCTGTACCAGAGCGAAAGGCGCCACCTGTACGGGAGAGAACAGCGCCATCTGTACAGTAGAGAAGGGCGCCACTTGTACCAGAGCGAACTGCGCCACCTGTACCGGAGCGAACGGCACCACCTGTACCGGATAGAACAGCGCCACTTGTAGCGGAGCAAACGGCACCACCTGTAACGGAGCGAACGGTGCCACCTGTACCGGAGAGAACGGCGCCACCTGTACTGGAGAGAACAACACAATCTGTACGGGAGAGAACATTGCCACCTCTACAGGAGCAAATGACACATCTGTGCGGGAGCGAACGGTGCCACCTGTACCGGAAAGAATGACGCCATCTGTGCGGGAGGGAATGGCACATTATGTACTGCAGAGAACAGCACCACCTGTACCGGAGCGAATGGCGCCACCTGTACCGGAGCGAATGGCACCACCTGTACCAGAAATAACGGCGCCACCTGTACCGGAGTGAACGGCGCTACCTGTACCGGAGTGAACGGCGCCACCTGTACCGGAGAGAAGGGCGCCACCTGTACCGGAGAGAATGGCACCTCTTGAACCAGATTGAACGGTGCTATCTGTATGGGAGAGAAAGGAGCCACCTGTACAGGAGAGAATGGCACCATCTGTGCTATATACAGATGAAGTTACAGGTCTGTGAGAGACAGAAATCTTCCATGTTTTCAGGTGACCAAAACTTATTTTCCACCATAATTTGCAAAATAAATCTTCCAAATCAGACGAGGTGATTTTCTGGATTTGTTTTCTCATTGTGACTCTCATAGTTGTGTTCTACCTATGATGTCACTTACAGGCCGCTCATCTTTATAGGGGGAGAACCAGCACAATTGGTGGCGACTAAATACTTTTTTTCTCCACTGTAGCTGTATACAAATATCTGAAGGGCTGTCACATTGTAGAAGGATCATCTTTATTCACATTTGCACAAGGAAAGACTTGAAGCAATGGGATGAAACTGAAAGGGAGGAGACACAGACTAGATATGAGAAAAACTTCCTGTTCTTACCTCTCTCCGCTTCCTTTTCTTGCCTCTCATCTTCCTTCTTTATCCACTTCCTCCTCTTTTCTCTCTCCTGCTTTTCCAACTATTCCACTTCTTGTTTTTCCAACTTTACCCTTCATGTTATTCAATCTCCTTTTCCTGTTTTCTTTTCTCATCTGCTTCTTCCACTATTCCTCTTCTTGCTCTTACCACTCTCTTCTTCTTGCTTTTTTCCACAATTTGTCCTCTTTCCTCTCTCTTCTAACTGCTATTCCCTCTCCGTTTCCTGCTCTGACCTCTTCCTGCTCGCTTGCTTTTTCCAGTATTGCTTTTTGCTCTTACTTCTATTCCCTCTCCTCTTCCTGCTCCCTTCTCTCCCTTGCTTTTTCCACTATTCCTCTTCTTGCTATTGCCTTTCTCCTCTTCCTGCTTTTCCCTTTCTCCTCTTCCTGCTTCTCCCTTTCTCCTCTTCCTGCTTTTCCCTTTCCCCTCTTCCTGCTTCTCCCTCTATCCTCTAACCGACTTTTTCCACTATTTCTCTTATTGCTCTTCCTTCTTTCTCCCTGCTTTTCCATTATTCATACTTTTCCTGCTCTTCCCACTTGTCCATTTTTCTTGCTGTTTACTTTCTTCTTGCTCTTCCCTCTCCCTTCTTCCCAATCTTCTTTTAAAAAATATCCCTCATTTTCCTTTTCTTGTTTCTTCTTCCTCTTCCTTAATTTCTTATTCATACTTCTCTTTCCGCTCTTCACTCTCGTCACCATCTTCCTTCTAATTCTGATCTTTCTTTTCTTCCTGCTCTTCACCATCTTTCTTTTCATACCGATCTTCCTTTTTCTCCCTGCTCTTCACCATCTTCCTTCTCATACTGATCTTTCTTTTCTTCCCTCTCTTCACCATCTTTCTTTTCATACTGATCTTTCTTTTCTTCCTGCTCTTCACCATCTTCCTTCTCATACTGATCTTTCTTTTCTTCCTGCTCTTCACCATCTTCCTTCTCATACTGATCTTTCTTTTCTTCCTGCTCTTCACCATCTTTCTTCTCATACTGATCTTTCTTTTCTTCCCTCTGTTCACCATCTTCCTTCTCATACTGATCTTTCTTTTCTTCCTGCTCTTCACCATCTTCCTTCTCATACTGATCTTTCTTTTCTTCCTGCTCTTCACCATCTTTCTTTTATACTGAACTTTCTTTTTTCCCCCCTTCCCCTCTTTTTTCTCATAGATCTTTCATTTTTTTCCCCCTTTTTTACCCCCCCTTTTTTTTCATTTTGATCTTTCTTTTCTTCCCTCTCTTCACCATCTTCCCCTTTTTTTTTCTGATCTTTCTTTTTCCCGCCTTCACCATCTTCCTTTTCATGCTGATCTTCTTTTTTTCCCCTTTTTTTTTCACCTCTTTTTTCTCATACTGATTTTTCTTTTTTTTCCCCCGTTCACCATCTTCCCTTTTTTACAGATCTTTCTTTTTTTCCCCCCCTCTTCAAAACCCTCTTCCTTTCTTTTGATCTTTCTTTTTTTTTCCCGCTCTTCAAACCCTCTTTCTTCTCATACTGATCTTTCTTTTTTTCCGGGTTTCCCCCATCTTTTTCTCAACCCGGGTTTTTTTTTTCTTCCCTACTTCAAACCCTCTTTCCCTTTTCATACTGAACTTTTTTTTTCCCGCTCCCTTTACCATCTTTCTTCCATACTGATCTTTCTTTTTTTTCCCCCACTTTAAAACCCCCCCTTTTTTCTCATACTTTAAACTTTCTTTTTTTCCTTGGGCCCTTTACCCTCT
>JARQOD010004696.1:0-52995 GCA_033576555.1 Oophaga sylvatica
AGAAGAATTCTTCAGTGCAAGTCCCTCCAAACAAGTAAGATAAGTTAAAAATGACAAGTAGCACAGAGCTAAAACTCACAGTAGCTAAACTGAATGATGAGAACTATCAGCTATGGAAGTTCAAAGTAGAGATGTTATTGTCTAAAGATGATTTATGGGAAGTAATCACTACAGATAGACCTGATGAAGATAATCAGACATGGGATAAGAAAAATAGACAAGCGAGAGCCACCATTAGCTTATTAGTGGATGATACTCAATTAATACATATAAGAAATGAAGAAACAGCGGAAGCATTAAGAAAACTGTATGAAAGGCCTAGCTTAAATCACAAATTATTTTTATAAGAAAGCTTTACAGTATGAGATTACGTGCAGACAGTGACAGGCAGAAGCATATCTTCTCTATTATGGAAGTGATATCACAGCTAAGATCTATTGGTGAAGATATTAAGGAAAGCCGTAGAGCAGCTATATTGTCGTGCAGTTTACCAGATTCGTATACAGCTTTAATAAATACACAAGAGACAAGACTTGAAACAGACATTACATTAGAGTTTGTGAAGACCAGACTCATAGATGAATATCAGAGAATAAAAGAACAAAGCAATGATTCTTCTACTGAAAAGGACAGTGAAAATGCTCTTAAAGCTACAGAATTTAAAAAACCCTATAATAAAGAGACAAGAGAATGCTTCAGATGTAAGAAAAAAGGTCATTTAAAGAAAGACTGTACCATATGGAAAGCAGAACAACAAAAATTACAACATAATTACAACATAAAAAGCATACACAAAAAGTAAAAAAAAAAATTCCGATTCGGATTCGTGTGAGAATAATTGGAATGGCACATTCAAAATAACAGACAAGAAATCATCACTTGGTTGGTTTATTGATTCAGGAGCAACGAGTCATAAGACAAGTGACAATAATTTCTTTACTGATCTTGATTTAGATAAGAAAGAAGCCATTTATCTTGCAGATGGAAGCAAAATAACCGCAGAAGGTATTGGACAAGGTATGCTAAATTGTTCAAACAAGTTCGGACAAGATTCAAAGATACTTGTACAGGATGTGTTGTATGTTCCAAAATTATAAGGCGGATTATTATCTGTGAAACGTTTAACCCCTCTCTGACATTAGACGTACTATCCCGTCCATAAAACCCGTGCCATTCTGCCCATGAGGGGAGCGCAGCTAATCGCCGCCGGGTGTCAGCTGATTATCACAGCTGACACCCGTGACTGTGTGTCAGGAGCGGTCACGGACCGCTCCCGGCACATTAACCCCTAGCACACCGCGATCAAACATGATCGCGGTGTACTGGGGGCACAGGGGAGGATCGCGCAGGGTGGGGGCTCCCTGCGTGCCCCCCTGAGACCCTCAGACCAGCGCGATGTGATCGCGCTGTTCTGAGGGCTTCCTCCCTCCCAGGACCCGGATCCAAGATGGCGCCGGGGTCCTGGAGGGAGGCGGCTTCCTCAGTGCCTGCTGAGAGCAGGCACTGAGAAGCCTGCAGCTATGCCTGAGCGATCGCTGGTGTGACAGAGTGCTGTGCACACTGTCACACCAGCGATTTGATAAAATACAGTGATGTCCCACCCTGGGACAAAGTAAAAAAGTTAAAAAAATAAAAATAAACATGTTATAAAAAAAAAATCCAAAATAAATAAAAAAAAAAAAAAATATTCCCCAATAAATTCATTTCTTCCTGTAAATAAAAAAAACAAAACAATAAAAGTACACATATTTGGTATCGCCGCGTCCGTAACGACCCCCCCTATAAAACTGTCCCACTAGTTAACCCCTTTAGTGAACCCCTTAAAAAAAAAAAAAAAAAAACGAAGCAAAAAATCAATGCTTTATCATCATACCGCCGAACAAAAAGTGGAATAACGCGCGATCAAAAAGATCGATATAAATAATCATGGTACCGCTGAAAACGTCATCTTGTCCCGCAAAAAACGAGCCGCAATACAGCATCATCAGAAAAAAAATAAAAAAGTTATAGCTCGCAGAATAAAGGGATGCAAAAATAATTATTTTTTATATAAAATTGTTTTTATTCTATAAAAGCGCCAAAACATAAAAAAATGATATAAATGAGGTATCGCCATAATCGTACTGACCCGAAGAATAAAACTGCTTTATCAATTTTACCACACGCGGAACAATAAAAACGCCTCCCCCAAAAGAAATTCATGAATTGCTGATTTTTGTTCATTCTAACCTCCCAAAAATCGAAATAAAAAGCGATCAAAAAATGTCACCTGCTCAAAAATGGTACAAATAAAAACGTCAACTCGTACCGCAAAAAATAAGACCTCACATGACTCTGTGGGCCAAAATATGCAAAAATTATAGCTCTCAAAATGTGGCGATGCAAAAAACTATTTTTGCAATAAAAAGCGTCTTTTAGCGTGACAGCTGCCAATCATAAAAACCCGCTATAAATAGTAAATCAAACCCCCCTTTATCACCCCCTTAGTTAGGGAAAAATAATAAAATTAAAAAAATGTATTTATTTCCATTTTCCCATTAGGGTTAGGGTTAGGGTTGTGGCTAAAGTTAGGGTTAGGGTTGGCGCTAAAGTTAGGATTAGGGTTAGGGTTGGGATTAGGGGTGTGTTATGGTTAGGTTTGTGGTTAGGGTTGGGACTAGGGTTAGGGGTGTGTTGGGGTTAGGGTTGGAGTTAGAGTTGGGGGGTTTCCGCTGTTTAGGCACATCAGGGGCTCTTCAAATGTGACATGGCGTCTGATCTCAATTCCAGCCAATTCTGCGTTGAAAAAGTCAAACGGTGCTCCTTCACTTCTGAGCTCTGCCATGCGTCCAAACAGTAGTTTATCCCCACATATGGGGTATCAGCGTACTCTGGACCCCAAGAGTTATTGTGCAATTTGTCCTATTTCTTCTGTTACCCTTGGGAAAATAAAAAACTGGGGGCGAAAATATCATTTTTGTACAAAAAAAATTATTTTTTTGTTTTTACGGCTGTACATTATAAACTTCTGTGAAGCACTTGGGGCTTCATAGCGCTCACCACACACCTAGATAAGTTCCTTGTGGGGTCTATTTTCCAATATGGGGTCACTTGTTGGGGATTTCCACTGTTTAGGCGCATCAGGGGCTCTCCAAATGCGACATGACGCCCCCAGACCATTCCATCAAAGTCTGCAATCCAAAACATCACTACTTACCTTCCTAGCCCCAACGTGTACCCATACAGTAGTTTTCTCCCACATATTGGGTATCAGCGTACTCAGGACAAATTGGGCAACAACTTTTGGGGTCCAATTTCTCCTGTTACCCTTGTGAAAATAAAATATTGGGGGCGAAAAAATCATTTTTGTAAAAAAAAAAAGGATTTTTTATTTTTACGGCTGTGCGTTACAAACTTCTGTGAAGCACTTCGGGGTTCAAAGTGCTCACCACACATCTAGATAAGTTCCTTGTGGGTCTATTTGCCAAAATGGGGTCACTTGTGGGGGGTTTCCACTGTTTAGGTGCATCAGGGCTCTCCAAATGTGACATGACGCCCCCAGACCATTCCATCAAAGTCTGCAATCCAAAACGTCACTACTTCCCTTCCGAGCCCCGACGTGTGCCCATACAGTAGTTTTCGCCCACATATTGAGTATCAGTGTACTCAGGACAAATTGGACAACAACTTTTGCGTTCCAATTTCTTCTGTTACCCTTGTGAAAATAAAATATTGGGGGCGAAAAAATCATTTTTGTAAAAAAAAAAAATATATTTTTTATTTTACAGCTGTACGTTATAAACTTTAGTGAGACACCTGGGGGTTCAAAGTTCTCACCACACATCTAGATAAGTTCCTTGAGGGGTCTAGTTTCCAAAATGGTGTCATTTATGGGGGTTTCCACTGTTTAGGCAGATCAGGAGCTCTCCAAACACGACATGGCGTCGAGCCAATTCTGCGTTGAAAAAGTCAGACGGCGCTCCTTCCCTTCCAAACTCTGCCATGCACCCAAATAGTGGTTTACCCCCACATATGGGGTATCAGCACACTCAGGACAAATTTCACAATAACTTTTGGAGTCTTGTTACCCTTGGAAAAATAAAAATTGGGGTGAAAAGATCATTTTTGTGGAAAAAATATGATTTTTAAATTTTACGGCTCTACGTTATAAACTTGTGTGAAGCACTTGGGGGTTCAAATTGCTCATCAAAAATCTAAATAAGTTCCTTAGGGGGTCTAGTTTCCCAAATGGGGTCATTTATGGGGGGTTTCCACTGTTTAGGCACATCAGGGGCTCTCCAAATGCAACATGGCATCCAAACTCAATTCCAGCCAATTTTGGTTGGAAAAAGTCAAATGGTGCTCCTTCCATTCCGAGCTCTGCCGTGCGCCCAAACAGTGGTTCCCCCCCACATATGGGTATCAGCGTACTCAGGACAAATTGTACAACAACTTATGTGGTCCAATTTCTCCTGTTACCCTTGGAAAATAAAAAATTAGTGACTAAAAAATAATTTTTGTGGAAAAAAATAGGATTTTTTATTTTCATGCCCGGGCATTATAAACTTGTGTGAAGCACTTGGGGTTCAAAGTGCTCACCAAAGATCTAGATAAGTTCCTTAGGGGTCTAGTTTCCAAAATGGGGTCACTTGTGGGGGGTTTCCACTGTTTAGGCTCATCTGGGGCACTGCAAACGGAACATGACCCCCATTAACGTCTGCATTCCAAAACGTTACTACTTCCTTTCCAAGCCCTGCCGTGCGCCCAAACAGTTCCCCCCCCCCACATATGGGGTATCAGCGTACTCAGGACAAATTGGACAACAACTTTTGGGGTCCAATTTTCTTGGGAAAATTCAAAAATTTGGGACTAAAAAATCATTTTTGTGGAAAATTGATTTTTTTTTTTTTCACACCCAGGCTTTATAAACTTTTGTGAAACACTTGAGGGTTCAAAGTGCTCACAACAGATCTAGATAAGTACCTTAGGGGGTCTAGTTTCCAAAATGGTGTCACTTGTGGGGGTTTCCACTGTTTAGGCGCATCAGGGGCTCTCCAAACGCGACATGGCATCCAATCTAAATTCCAGGCAATTTTAGTTTGAAGAAGTCAAACGTCGCTCCTTCCCTTACGAGCTCTGCCGTGTGCCCAAACAGTGGTTTTCCCCCACATATGGGGTATTGGGGTACTCAGGAGAAATTGCATAACAACCTTATCTGTCCATTTTCTCCTTTTACCCTTGTGAAAATAAAAAAAAAGTTTGTAAAAGATCATTTTTGTGGCTAAAAAGTAAAATATTCATTTTTTCCTTCCACGTTGCTTTAGTTACTGTGAAGCACCTGAAGGGTTAATAAACTTCTTGAATGTGGTTTTGAGTACCTTGAGGGGTGCAGTTTTTAGAATGGTGTCACTTTTGGGTATTTTCTGCCATATAGACCCCTCAAAGTGACTTCAAATGTGAGGTGGTCCCTAAAAAAAATGGCTTTGTAAATTTTGTTGTAAAAATGAGAAATCGCTGGTCAACTTTTAACCCTTATAACTTCCTAACAAAAAAAAATTTTGGTTCCAAAATTGTGCTGATGTAAAGTAGACATGTGGGAAATGTTATTTCTTAACTATTTTGTGTGATATATTTCTCTGTTTTAAGGGAATAAAAATTCAAAGTTTGAAAATTGCAAAATTTTAAAAATTTTCGCCATATTTGCGTTTTTTTCAAAAATAAACGCAAGTTATATCGAAGAAATTTTACAACTAACATGAAGTACAATATGTCATGAGAAAACAATCTCAGAATCGCGAAGATCCGTTGAAGCGTTCCAGAGTTATAACCTCATAAAGAGACAGTGGTCAGAATTGTAAAAATTGGCCTGGTCATTAACGTGCAAACCACCCTTGGGGGTGAAGGGGTTAACAGCAAAAGGACTTACAGTAAAATTCAAAGACAATGAGTGTGCAATTATTGCAGGAAACAAGATGATAACCAAAGTCAAAGCAGATGAACAATTATATCATTTTAACAAACCAAAGGAACAGATGAAGGTATGTACACATGATCACAAAAACTGTATTCACATGTGGCATAGACGTCTAGGACATAGACACCCGGACAGTATAAGGGAACTACAGAGAAAAGAATTGACTTGACAAAAGATTTAAAGATATCAGATTGCTCAATTACCATAAGATGTAAATGTTGTATAAAATCCAAAGCCACAAGGATATCTATTCCAAAAGAAAGTGAGATGAAAAGCGAAAGACCACTTGATTTGGTGCATACTGACGTATGTGGACCCATGAAAGTGACTACATCAGGAGGCATTAGATACATGTTAGATACATGTTGACTTTTATAGATGGCTACTCAAGATACACAGTCACATACTTAATTAAGAACAAAAGTGAAGTTTTTGATAAACTTGTAGACTATGTAAAAAGATCAAGTAACAAATTTCAAAGGAAGCCAATTGTCATCAGAAGTGATAATGAAGGTGAATTTACAGGTCACAGAATAGAAGACTACTTAAGACAAAATGGAATAGAACATCAGAAAACTGTTCCATACACACCTGAACAAAATGGAGTAGCAGAAAGGAAAAACAGAACTCTAACAGAAATGATGAGATGTATGCTGACAGATTCTAAACTACCAGAGAAATATTGGGGTGAGGCAGCAATGACAGCTACATATCTACAGAACCGACTTTTTTCCAGAAAACTGAAGAAAACTCCATATGAACTGTGGCAAGGTATGAAACCAAGTGTCAATCATTTAAAAGTTTTTGGATGTAATGTTTTTTTATATTCATTCCAACAGAAAAACGTTCCAAACTTCAAAACAGATCCATGGAAGGAATATTCGTTGGATATAGTGAAAACTGCAAAGGATATCGAATCTTAGATCCCAAAACAGACAGAGTTACGGTGAGTAACAGTGTGACATTCATTGAAGATTTAAATGAAGACATTATGATTTCAGTTGAAGCAAAAAATGAGAAAAACAATAGTGACATAACTGAAGAAATATCTGATGAGAAAGTAGAAATTAATGAAGAACAAAATACTGAAAGTGAAGTATCACAACTACAAACAGACACAGAACCAAGACGTTCAATAAGAGAGAACAAAGGAAAACCACCAAAACGCCTCTCATACAAGACAAGTATAAGAAAAATCTATGAGCCTACCTCTTGGGAAGACATATCTAAACTTCCTGAAGAAGAAGCTAATAAATGGATTGAAGCCACAGAAACAGAAATTAAATCCATGCATGATTCAAATACATGGACACTAACAGATTTGCCAGAAGTAAGAGAAGCCATAGGATGTAATGGATTTTTAAAGTAAAATACCAAACAGATGGCACAGCTGAAAGATATCGAGCAAGACTCGCAGCTAAATGGTATTCTCAAAAATATGGAGAAGACTATGATGAAACATTTGCTCCAGTTGTCAAACACACTGCAATAAGAACTTTACTTACAGTTGCAGCAATGGAACAGATGGAACTAAGACATCTGGATGTAAAGACAGCTGTTTTGAATGGAGATTTAACCCTCCGTCAGGGGCAATATGTTTCATAACGAGTTTAGGAGCATTGCGCCTGTCAAGTACAGGCTAGAAAATTGGCTATATTTTCCTTTTTTAAAATTTCAATGCTCTAAAAGTGATCAGTTACCTTAATAGGAATGTAATAAATGAGAATACACATAATCAGGTGGAAAAAAAAAGTTTACTAACCAGAAAAGTAATATGTTTCAAAGTGCACACATTTTTCTACTTGCAAAAAAAACCTGACAGTTTTCTTCAAAAACTATTAGTAAACATAAAATTTAGATAAGCAAAATAAATTATAAGGTTGCTGAAATAGTACTGTACTGAAAATCAGTCACTATCAGATGTTAGCGGTTCACCTGTAAAAGTACACTTGCAGAGCAAGTTTGCCCTATAGATATAGCAAATCAATAAACGCCCTCAGTTCAATTACATCAATAGGGTTGACATCTCGCTTTCTAATGAAACTGTCCCTTATGGTGTCCATGTACTGATTTGTATGTTACAATTGTGACCAGAATGTCATCAGTGAATAAACAGTTCCAGCATTCCATTTCATTTTTAGAATTCCTTGTAGTTCCTATGACACCAGGAAGGTGGCTCAAAATGTTATGCGAGCGTGTGCGAAAACGTTTAGGGGGTGGCTTTTTTATCCATTTTGTTGTTTTATCTTTGCCCAAATAATATGTTTCTATGTCTTGAGCATCCTCCTCACTCTCTCCATCTTGCTCTGTATCAGACACATCTGGACATTCTTCCACATCATTTTCTGAATCAATGTCACTTTCTTCCCCTAAATCTTCTAGCTGTAAGGGGTCTGTCTCATCATCATCAAGCAGTATATTTTGCACTTGCTCAACATGAAGGGCATTTGACAAGTCAAATATTCTCCTCGCCATTTCAGAAGAAAAGCGGAAGCGAGAGAGAGAATATGTGTAAAGGTACTGCCACACTTAGCGATCTCGTTAGCGATCTCGATAACGACGCAAGCTAACGAGATCGTTGGTGTGATCTCTTTTAGGTTGCTAGTAGCTGCCAAACAGGAGTTCTCATAAACGACTCATCAGCGGTCAGCGATCTCTTTAACGACTTTGGCGGTCGTTAGGATCTGTCATTAGCATGTACTGAGCGCTTCTGATTCATAGGAATTTCCAGCATCGCTCCTGCTCTCTGCGTCCTGCTTGCCTGCTTTGCAACTTCTGCGATCCTCTCTGTGATGCAAAAGAGAACTTACAGATATTGCGATCCACTCCGTGACGCTAAAAACAGTCCCGCCTGTCATATGCGTCACAAACGAGGTCGCTCGTCATTCGCAAAAGGTGCCAAACACAGCGATATAGGCTCACCAGCGGGACGCCAACGATCAAAAAACAGTCCAGAACACTAGTGAACGATCAGCGACATCACAGCAGGGGCCACATCGTTGCTACATGCCACACACAACGAGGTCGCTAACGAGATTGCAAAATAGTGACGTTTTAGTGATCTCGTTAGCGATCTCGTTAGCGATCTCGTTTAGTGTGGCATACCCTTTAGGGCGCAATGTGCCTGAGAAGCACACTCTTATTTCTAACAAAACCTTCTATGACAAATCCACAAATTTAGCACTAGCTATTCATAAAACAAGCTAAAAAACAATTGGGATGAATAAAAACAGCAAATACTAACCGTCAAAGGTGTGACGCATTCAGGGCAAAGAGCCTGAGAAGCCAAAACACTGATATCTGATCTCCTGAAGCTCTGCAGCACAAGAGGCTTCTCAGGTTTCACACAGCCTTTAAAGTTAGGAAGGTACTGGGAGGAGGGTGTTCCCAGACAAACCACTGAAAATAGAGAAATGAAACTAAGTGACCTGCGCCTGATAGATCAGTTGCTCCTGACGGGGGGTTAACAGAAGACATTTACATGGAACAACCTCCAGGATTCAAAGATGAAAGATATCCAAACAAAGTTTGCAAACTACAGAAAAGCATATATGGTTTAAAGCAAGCAGCTAAAGCGTGGAATGACAAAATCACGGAAGTACTAACAAATGAAAAATTTCAAAGAAGCAAAGCTGATCCATGCTTGTACACAAAAAGACTGAGTATTAGATGGATTTATGTACTCATATATGTAGACGACATTTTGATTTGCTTTAAACAAGAAAGGGATAAAGAAAACATTCAAAAAATCCTGAAACAAATTTTTGAAATCAAAGACTTGGGAAATGTCAAACAGTACCTAGGAATACAGATAGAAAGAGAAGAAGACGGAAGTTTCCTACTGAATCAAAATCACATGATTCAAGACATAACAGAAAAATTTGGACTAAAGGATGCAAAAGCAGTAAAGTCTCCAATGGAAACTAATTATCTCAAAGAGATGAACAGTGAAGAAAATATGCTACCAAACAATGAAGAATACAGAACAGCAATAAGAAAACTACTGTATCTAGCGACCATTACAAGACCAGACATCGCGGCAGCAGTAGGAATCCTGAGTAGAAAGGTATCAAAACCAAATAAAGCTGATTGGAACGCTGTGAAGAGAGTAATACGTTATTTGAAAGGAACTAGCAATGTTAAGCTGAAATTACCCACAGGTGATAATTGCATTTTAACAGGATATGTTGATGCAGATTGGACTGGAGATCCAACTGACAGAAGATCTACCAGTGGACATATTTTTTTTCTCTCAGGTGGACCAATAAGTTGGACAAGTAAGAAACAGTCAATTGTGACACTATCTTCAACAGAAGCAGAATATGTTGCAGCAGCACATGCGAGTCAAGAAGTACTGTGGATAAGACAATTGTTGACAGAATTAGGACAACCACAGTTGGAACCAGCAAAAATAAAAGAGGACAATCAAGGATGTCTTGTTCTTGCTCAGATGGAAAGAGTTAACCCAAGAACCAAGCACATTGATGTGAAGTATCATTTCTTGAAAGATCATCAGGATCAAGGAGTATTGAAGTTGGAGTATGCCCTACTGAAGAAATGACAGCAGACATTTTCTCGAAGGCGTTGAATGCTGATAAACATCAGAGACTAATGAAGAAATTGGGTTTGATTGAATAAGTTCTTACTGTTGAGAAAGGGTGTTGGCATATGCAACAGATTAGGACTTATTATAAGTAAAAGGAGGACTTTATGCTGACCTGACAATAGATAGCGATGTTGTGTAATATTTCCTTGCTTAATGTATTGTATAAGAAATAGTCTCATTTGTAGTTTCACTTTTGTTTTGTTCCTGTTTCCTGATGCAATGCTGAAATGACTGTGCATTTTCCCTTTACCTCATGTTGTTAGAAGTAAAAGCTTGTTATCCCATGCAGCCTGCTCTGTTAAGTTTTCTACTACAAAGGTGTGGATTCAGAAGCTGTGCAACAGAAACCCTCACAAGTGACCCCATTTTGGAAACTAGATCGATCAAGGAACGTATTTAGATGTGTGGTGAGTATCTTGAACCCCACAAGCTTCACAGAAGTTTATAACGTTGAGCTGAGAAAAAAAAATCTGATTTTCTCCACAAAAATGTTATTTTTAGCCACAAATTTTGCATTTTCAGAAAGGTAACAGGAGATATTGCTCCATACAATTAGTTGTGCAATTTCTCCTGAGTATGCCAATACCCCATATGTGGGGCAATACTACTTTTGAGGCACAATGCAAAGCTCAGAAGGGATGAGGCTTCAGATGTTGCTGGAATGGTTTAAGGGTGCCATGTCACATTGGCATAGCCATTGAGGTGCCAGAACAACCCAAAAAATCCTATATGTGAATTCATTTTGTGACACCCCAGGAGTTCGATTATCACAGTGACCTTGCATCCTTCCAGGGAGTAGTGATGTCATGTCTGAAAGCAAGGAAGGATCCCCTTAACAGGTAACACAGCATACAACACTTTTATTACTCCAGACCAGAAGGGGAAGCTCTAACACCTGATTTCAGGGGAGCTTCCCTGGAATATTCTGGCTGCGGGAGGAGTTAGGTTAGTTAGTGGCTGAACGGAGTTGAGGAAGGACGTGTGGAGACAAGCTGGGAGACTGGAGCTAAAGCTGAGTTCACCCTCAGGTCTGAGCACCAGAAACCAGACCCCGGAGTCCGAGGCTGAGTGGGTAAACTAAAGCCCCAGCAGCAGAATCCAGAAGGCAGGAGACAGCAGGTTCTCTGCCCCAACTAATACTCGACTACACAGCAGCACGTGTGAGCCAGAGACGCCTTATAGGAGCGATTCCTGAAGCAGGCTACAGTTGTCTGATATGCGAGTGAAGTTCCACTTAAGTAACAGAGAGAGAGAGGAACTTGAACAGAGTTTACAACAGCAAGTACCTCAGAGAATAACACTAGAAAGGAGGCCTCACAACTCACCTGAAATAAGGAGATTCCAAATTGCTTTCAGGCTGACCAACTCCAGCACCATCTGTAACCTGATCCCTGGACACTTTGCCTGCAGAACTGTGAGTAAAGCTTTGGAAACTGCATCTACAGGTTCATCACCCCTCCACAGAGATGTAGATTTTAGTCTGGAGAGAGGATTCATATGTTCCCATGCAGACAGACTTTTCTAAGCGAGGATAGGCATTAGTTAGGACCTGATATACGAGAAGAGCCTTGACGTGGCTATCAGGCTCACATAATTTGGCCATCTTATGCGCTAAGACTTCTCAATTTTTCATATTTCTAAGGTAATGATGCAATTCATTTTTCATATTTTTCATATTTCGTGTTTGCAAGCTATAGCGCTACAGTGTGCTACCTTTTTTTCTTGTATGTATATGAGTTGGTGACTCTAGGTTTAGCACCTGTTCACACTGAATCTATGTTTGGATGTGCCGGTCAGTTTTTTTATATGTATTCATTTACCTTCTACCTGAGCACTCCACCTGGTGGTCACAGGCTTTTTAATTACAACAGGTTCATCACCCCTCCACAGAGATGTAGATTTTAGTCTGGAGAGAGGATTCATATGTTCCCATGCAGACAGACTTTTCTAAGCGAGGATAGGCATTAGTTAGGACCTGATATACGAGAAGAGCCTTGACGTGGCTATCAGGCTCACATAATTTGGCCATCTTATGCGCTAAGACTTCTCAATTTTTCATATTTCTAAGGTAATGATGCAATTCATTTTTCATATTTTTCATATTTCGTGTTTGCAAGCTATAGCGCTACAGTGTGCTACCTTTTTTTCTTGTATGTATATGAGTTGGTGACTCTAGGTTTAGCACCTGTTCACACTGAATCTATGTTTGGATGTGCCGGTCAGTTTTTTGACATGTATTCATTTACCTTCTACCTGAGCACTCCACCTGGTGGTCACAGGCTTTTTAATTACAACAGGTTCATCACCCCTCCACAGAGATGTAGATTTTAGTCTGGAGAGAGGATTCATATGTTCCCATGCAGACAGACTTTTCTAAGCGAGGATAGGCATTAGTTAGGACCTGATATACGAGAAGAGCCTTGACGTGGCTATCAGGCTCACATAATTTGGCCATCTTATGCGCTAAGACTTCTCAATTTTTCATATTTCTAAGGTAATGATGCAATTCATTTTTCATATTTTTCATATTTCGTGTTTACAAGCTATAGCGCTACAGTGTGCTACCTTTTTTTCTTGTATGTATATGAGTTGGTGACTCTAGGTTTAGCACCTGTTCACACTGAATCTATGTTTGGATGTGCCGGTCAGTTTTTTGATTTGGAAACTGCATCTGACTGAGTCCTTTCAAGTTCTTCCTGCAACACCCACTCAACACTGCTACATCCCTTGCCAAATACTACATCTTTACTACCATCCACCTTATATTACCTCTGCCTTGGGACATAGCTCTGCCTGTGGAGAGCTTTACCAACTCTGCTGCATCACCAACTGTCCCAGAGGACTGCATCTGCAGCGCTGGTCACCTCTGACAAGAAACCACAGGTGGCGTCACAAACACCTTTTCACAATCTCTATTATCCCTTGTAAATATACCCCTTTTACTGGACGCCCAGAGCCACGGACCAGGTCACTGCCGCTGTGACACTGCCCCTTTAAGAAGCGGCCCAGTACCGAGTACCCCACTGCCTTAGCGGGTGATCCAATTTTACAAACTACACTCCCCAATGAATTCATCTAAGGCATGGGTCGGGGACCTTTTTGGCTGAGAGAGCCATTAACGCCACATATTTTAAAGTGTAATTCCGTGAGAGCCATACAATATGTTTAAAACTAAATACAAGTAAATGTGTGAATTTTATGTAAGACCAACACTTTTAAAGTACTATAAGTCTCTGAATTCTTTTTAATAACGTTGTTATGCTGTTGCTAACCAATGATGAATAAAGTACCATTAATTACTATTAAGTACCATTCTTACCATTAGGCCGGGATCACACATATGAGGAATACGGCCGAGTCTTGCATGTTAATTCCCGACAGCTCGGGAGTGGAGCGTGGGGCTGCATAGCAATACATGGAGCAGCAAGCTCCACTCCCGAGTGCCAGCGGCAGTGCCGAGAATTAACATGTAAGACTCGGCCGTATTCCTCGCATGTGTGATCCCGGCCTTAATGTGACTTCTGGTGCTGCATGGTTTTGTAGCCAACATACCACCAACAGTGTGTGCCAACCTTGTGAAGACTTACAGAAAATGTTTGACCTCTGTTATTGCCAACAAAGGATATATAACAAAATATTATGATGAACTTTTGTTAATGACCAAATACTTATTTTCCACTATAATTTGAAAAATAAATCTTGCCAAATCAGACAAGGTAATTTTCTGGACTGGTTTTCTCATTTTGACTCTCATAGTTGTGGTCTAACTATGATGTTAATTACAGGCCTCTCTCATCTTTTTAAGTGGGAGAACTTGCACAATTGGTGGCTGACTAAATACTTTTTTTCCCTACTGTGTGTGGTGAGGTTAAGCTTCATGCAGGCGTTGAGACTTCCATCCCTTAAACATGATTGTAAGTTGGTCTTAATGTTCTTTAGATGTGAGAAAGACTGCTCACATGCATATGTAGAGCCAAACATTGTCAATACAGCAATACTCACACCCTGCAATGTGCAGTTTGTGATAGGAAGCACGTTCCAAGTTTTGACAATCAGCTTTGTCCACGGGTTGAAGTTTTTTCATTTCTCTCCACTTGTGTTTGCTCGCCAACTCTATTTGCTGTCATGCAAGTCTTTATAAATCTTCACTCAGTGACTTGAACTTATTCACCCACATGTCTGTGGCCTTGTCACGCTGTCTAATGATATGTATACAATGTCAGTAAACTATTAATACAGGAACAACACTCTATACAACAACTAGTATAGCAACATCAGCATGTAAGTATAGAATAGATTTACTTGACACGATATCTGCTGAACTCAGGGTTAATCTTGAGGACTTGATGAGCTGAAACAGGAAAGAGGTGGACCGGGATCTAACCTGACCCTAAACTGGGGTCCTAACTAATCCCTCACCTTGGAGGTACTGATAATGGTTCAGAGGTCCAAGTCTCCAACCTAACCCTGTCTCCTATCAGACCCTGAACCCTGTAATCAGTCCTAAGAAGGATCCTGACTACCACCAAAGGGATATGGGCTGATCTCAGCTAAATACACAGATTAGACATATAAGACAGACAGGATAACACTCGCTTGCATACACACTCAAACACCAAAGGAACATAAATGGTCTGGGAAATAAACTCTAACCAAGTTGAGCTTAGAACAACTAAGGAGCTCACAACTAAAGTCTATACAGATTCATTCCTATCTGTGGTCTGCATGAAGGTTTCACTGGCAACTCCCCAAGCAGACAACCAGGAATTTAAAGGAAACCAATCAACAAATAATCAATTGCAGCCGGGAGAAACTGCACCCAGTCCCAGCACCGAGCACAGACAGAATTAACTCCCTAGCTGCCAAACACAAAGAAACAGCAGCTCAGCTGTGAGAAGTCAAAATGTGCAACCGCGACGATCTTCGTGGCAATGCACACATGACAGTACCCCCCCTTCTACGAGGGGCCTCCGGACCCTCAGGGCCAGGCCTGCCCGGGTGAGTTCTGTGGAAGGTCCGAACCAAACGATCTGCGTTAACATCAGACGCAGGGACCCACATCCTCTCCTCTGGACCATACCCCTTCCAATGCACCAAGTACTGAAGGGACCGGCGATTCAGACGTGAGTCAATGATCTTTGATACTTGAAATTCCAAGTTACCATTGACCAACACAGGAGGAGGAGGTAGAGGTGACGGTATGACTGGTGCCACATACCTTTTAAGTAATGACTTGTGGAACACATTATGAATTTTAAACGTAGGAGGGAGGTCCAGACGAAATGCCACAGGATTAATTATGGAACTGATCCTGTACGGCCCGATGAATCTGGGACCCAGTTTCCAGGAGGGCACTTTAAGTTTTATATTCCTGGTAGACAACCATACCAGATCGTTCACATTCAGATCTGGACCAGAAACTCTCCTCCTATCAGCCATACGTTTGTAACGGTTCCCCATCGCACTCAGATTATTCAATACACCTCTCCACACAGAAGCAAGTGACGACGAGAAACGCTCCTCCTCAGGAACCCCAGAAGGGCCCCCCCCATTGAAAGTACAAAACTGGGGATGGAAACCATATGCCCCAAAAAACGGGGACTTACCAGTGGACTCGCTCCGCCTGTTGTTAAGAGCGAACTCTGCCAGAGGCAAGAAAGAAGACCAGTCCTCTTGGTTCTCTGAGACAAAACACCGGAGATATGTCTCTAAGCTCTGATTCAGACGCTCTGTCTGACCATTGGTCTGCGGATGAAAAGCCGAGGAAAATGACAATTGCATCCCCCAACGTAAACAAAATGCCCTCCAAAATTTGGACACAAACTGAGACCCCCTATCTGACACCACATCAGAAGGCAACCCATGAAGTCTAACGATCTCCCTAATGAACACCTGCGCCAGAGTTTTAGCATTAGGGAGTGCAGGAAGAGCAACGAAATGTGCCATCTTACTGAACCTGTCAACAACCACCAGTATGACAGTATTCCCTGACGACGGAGGAAGGTCCGTAATGAAGTCCATAGATAAATGAGTCCATGGACGCTCCGGAAGTTTCAAGGGTAAAAGGGTCCCAGACGGACGGGTATGAGGGGTTTTAGATCGAGCACACACCCCACATGACGCGACAAAAGTTATAACATCTTTATTAGCATTAGGCCACCAAAACCGGCGAGAAAGGAGATCTAAAGTAGCCTTACTCCCTGGATGTCCTGCTAGAGCAGAATTATGATGTGCCTCAATAACCTTTTGTCTCAACAGATTTGGGACAAACAGTCTCCCTGGAGGTCCTGCAGGGGCGTCCCCCTGAGCCTCTAACACCTCCTCCTCAAGCTCAGAAAATACAGCCGACACTACCACCCCCTCCTGAAGGATAGGACTCGGGTCATCCGTTTTCCCGGCCCCTGGGAAACTGCGAGACAAGGCATCAGCCTTTACATTCTTAGACCCCGGGCGATAAGTGACGACAAAATTAAACCTGGTAAAAAACAACGACCATCGAGCTTGTCTGGAATTCAGACGCTTAGCGGATTCCAAATACAACAGGTTCTTGTGATCAGTAATAACGGTAACCGGGTGGACTGCCCCCTCCAAAAAGTGACGCCATTCTTCAAAAGCTAACTTAATGGCCAAAAGTTCCCTATTGCCGATATCATAATTCCTTTCGGCGGACGACAATTTCTTAGAAAAGAAAGCGCACGGATGCCATTTACCAGGGGACGGACCCTGGGACAATATAGCACCCACCCCTACGTCAGACGCATCCACCTCCACAATGAACGGCTGAGATGCATCTGGTTGGATGAGAACGGGTGCCGAAGCAAAACATTTCTTCAAAGAGGAAAAGGCTTGGCAAGCTTTGTCCGACCATTTAGAAAAATCCGTCCCTTTTCTTGTCATGTCAGTGAGAGGTTTGACGACAGATGAGAAATTACAAATAAATTTCCGGTAGTAGTTAGCAAACCCCAAAAAACGCTGCAGAGCCTTAAGATCCCCTGGCTGATCCCATTCAAGCACTGCTCTCACCTTTTCAGGGTCCATACGGAAACCGGAGGCTGACACCAAAAAACCCAAAAACTGAAGTTCCTGTACGGCAAATACACACTTCTCCAGTTTGGCGTATAGTTTATTGTCTCGCAAGATCTGCAACACCTGTCTCACATGCTCCTGATGAGACACAAGATCTGGCGAGTAAATTAAAATGTCGTCCAAATATACAACCACAAACAGCCCCACAAGGTGACGAAAAATGTCATTAACAAAATGTTGGAATACTGCTGGTGCAGTAGTCAGACCAAAAGGCATGACTAGGTTCTCATAATGTCCCTCCGGCGTGTTAAACGCCGTTTTCCACTCATCCCCCTCTTTTATCCTAATCAGATTATACGCCCCCTGAGATCCAATTTAGAAAACCATTTGGCGCCAACAATTTGATTGAAGAGATCAGGAATAAGAGGGAGTGGATACGGATCTCGAACAGTAATCCGATTAAGTTCGCGGAAATCCAAGCAAGGGCGTAGGCCTCCATCTTTCTTCTTCACAAAGAAGAACCCCGCGGCTACTGGGGAAGATGAAGGTCTAATATGCCCTTTGGCCAGACTTTCAGAAATATAATCTTTCATAGCCTGCCTCTCAGGACCAGAAAGATTATACAACCTAGCTTTAGGCAACTTAGCATCAGGAAGGAGATTAATAGAGCAGTCATACACGCGATGAGGAGGCAACTCCTGACACCCCTCCTCAGAGAAAACATCAGCAAAATCCTCCAAAAAAGGAGGCAATGTACTAGGCACGACCGCACTGATGACTGTGTTCATGCAGTTGCTTTTGCAAAACTCACCCCATTGGCTTATTTCTCTGGACTGCCAATTAATCACAGGGTTATGTTTAACCAACCAAGGAAGTCCCAACACAATGGGAGTAGGTAGACCCTCCAACACATAACAAGATAATTGTTCCCTATGTATTGCCCCTACCCGAAGGTCAATGTTATGAACCTCATGAACAAAGCTACCTTGGCCGAGAGGCCTGGCGTCAATGGAGAATATAGGGATCGGTTTGACCAATACACTCAGATGCATACCTTGAGCCTGAGCAAACTGAGCGTCAACCAGATTAGCCCTGGAACCACTATCAAGAAGAACAGACAATCTCTCCACTCTCGTACCAACTACCACCTCCACTGGTACAAGGAACTGAGAAGAACTGGCGGATGAAATACATACTCCCAGGTTGTCGTCCACCACACAACCTAGGATTAACAGTTTTCCGGTGACTTTTGGCTCAACAAGGCACGGGATGGACATTCTCCAACAAAATGTCCCTCTTTCCCGCAGAAAAAACATCTTCTAGTCCTGCGGCGTACCGCCAATCCCCTCCTACGAAATGATGTCCCTCCCAACTGCATAGGCTCATCCGAACAGACAAGGGGAACCTCAACATAAGGGACTTTAGTGGTAGGTGGAGAAACAACAGGGAGTGGGGTTACCTCACCCCTCTCCCGAAGCCGTCTATCAGTACGGATAGCTAAGGCCATAGCAGCCTCCAGAGAAGGAGGAGACTCATACTGAGCCAAAACATCTTTTAATTTATCAGAAAGCCCATGACAAAACTGGCTCCTAAGAGCTGAGTCATTCCACTGAGTATCTGTGGCCCATCTACGAAACTCAGAAGCAAATTCCTCTGCCGGACGATCTCCCTGCTGTATCTTACGTAATTTTGTCTCAGCAAGAGAGACCCGATCTGGGTCATCATATACCAATCCCAGGGCAGTAAAAAATTGATCTACAGACAGTAGAGCCGGGGATCCCGGAGGAAGGGAAAATGCCCAGGATTGAGGGTCCCCTTGCAGAAGTGAGATAACAATTCCCACTCTCTGCTCCTCACTCCCTGATGATCGAGGCCGAAGCCGAAAATACAATTTACATGCCTCCCGGAAGGTGAAAAATTTGTCTCGCCCACCAGTGAACCTGTCCGGGAGAGCTACTTTAGGTTCAACTCTGGTTTGCTCCAGGGGAGACAAAACTTTGGACTTAATGTCCGTCAGCTCCATGGATAATCCCTGCAACTGCAGAGCCAGCTGGGCTACTGGATCCATGGTAACTGGAGATAATTTTATGGCCAGTGAAAATGTCACGCTGTCTAATGATATGTATACAATGTCAGTAAACTATTAATACAGGAACAACACTCTATACAACAACTAGTATAGCAACATCAGCATGTAAGTATAGAATAGATTTACCTGACACGATATCTGCTGAACTCAGGGTTAATCTTGAGGACTTGATGAGCTGAAACAGGAAAGAGGTGGACCGGGATCTAACCTGACCCTAAACTGGGGTCCTAACTAATCCCTCACCTTGGAGGTACTGATAATGGTTCAGAGGTCCAAGTCTCCAACCTAACCCTGTCTCCTATCAGACCCTGAACCCTGTAATCAGTCCTAAGAAGGATCCTGACTACCACCAAAGGGATATGGGCTGATCTCAGCTAAATACACAGATTAGACATATAAGACAGACAGGATAACACTCGCTTGCATACACACTCAAACACCAAAGGAACATAAATGGTCTGGGAAATAAACTCTAACCAAGTTGAGCTTAGAACAACTAAGGAGCTCACAACTAAAGTCTATACAGATTCATTCCTATCTGTGGTCTGCATGAAGGTTTCACTGGCAACTCCCCAAGCAGACAACCAGGAATTTAAAGGAAACCAATCAACAAATAATCAATTGCAGCCGGGAGAAACTGCACCCAGTCCCAGCACCGAGCACAGACAGAATTAACTCCCTAGCTGCCAAACACAAAGAAACAGCAGCTCAGCTGTGAGAAGTCAAAATGTGCAACCGCGACGATCTTCGTGGCAATGCACACATGACAGGCCTTCAAGTCAGCAGCTGTAGCTCAAAATCTCTGATGGAGACACCGGAGATGTAACATAAAAAGACGAGTGAGCTCACAAAATTCTCCAAAGTGCGCTTTGAATGACTGCAGGCGATTAGATGTGAAACACGTTAGTTGCTGAAGATCAAGATGTTGAGCAGGGTCACTTGCTCTGCATGAATCTCTAAACTCTCCCAGTTTTTCATAGTGTAGTAAACGACCTGTTTCAATGTCGACGATGAAGAGTTCTAGCTTATTTTCAAATGCAAACACTGCTTGTTGAAGGGATAAGACTGTATTTCCAAAGCCTTGCACTTTCACATTGAGCTGGTTCAGATGTTCAGTCATGTCCACAAGATAGTAGAACTTCAGGAGCCACTCGGTGTTAGCTAACTCAGGATGCGCAACATTTTTCATTTCAAGAAAAGTCCGGATTTCGCTCAGAGAAGACGCAAAACGGCTACACACTTTCCCTCTTGACAACCAACGCACATTGCTGTGCAGAAGTAGACTAGGATAATTATTCCCAGCTTCATTCAGCAGTGGTTTAAACTGGCGATCATTTAAAGCTCGGGCAACAATAAAGTTGACCACTCGAATGACCAGTGACATAATTTCATCAAGCTGCTCGCCACTCATCTGAGCCCAAAGCGCCTCCTGATGTAGGATGCAGTGAAAGCTTAGGATAGGTCTCTTTTCATGTTCACGAAGAAGCGCTACGAGTCCTTTGGTTTTTCCCACCATGCACACACTGAAATAAGTTTATCCATTGGTAGATTTTTTTCTTTAGCGAGCTCAGTGAAAGACTTGAATAAATCCACCCCTCTTGAGCTGTCCAGGCCAGTGACAGGCTCTACCGGGCAGGCATGGATGTTCAGGTGCTGCGGTCGAGTCCTGTGGTAGGATGGTAACTGGAGATTGCAGGATATACGTGTCATTAGTGGTCAGGTGTAGCCCACGTGACTGCCGCAGGTACGAGGCACCGTATGGACCAATCTTATCCTACGCATTTCAGAAATCAGCGGTTTCCTTCATTTTTTTTGTTAAAGATTTGTCTGAGAGCTAGATGCAGCCATCAAAAGAGCCACATCTGGTTCCCGAGCCATAGGTTTCCTACCCCTGATCTAAGGGTACAGTGATCATATTGACACCACATATGCTTTACCGAATTTTATACCATTACATTTAAACCCCTAAAATATTGTTTTAGCCCCAAGTTTTTAGTTTTTCTAAGGGATAATAGGAATTTTTCTTCAACAAACTGAGGTCCATTTTTTCCTGAATGCTCTAATACCTTACATGTAGTCGGGAAATATTTTTCAGGCACAGTGCAAAGCTCAGAAGGGAAGGAACGTCATACTACAGTGCAGATTTTACTGTTACAGTTTGCAGGTGCCATGAACCACTGGGGGGCCCTGAGTTTCAAGAACAGCAGAACCCCCCCATAAATGACTACAAACAACACCTCTCAATGAATTAACCCTCCGTCAGGGTAATTGATCTGACAGGCGCAGCTCACTTAGTTTCATTTCTCTATTTTCAGTGGTATGTCTGGGAAACACCCTCCTCCCAGTACCTTCCTAACTTTAAAGGCTGTGTGAAACCTGAGAAGCCTCTTGTGCTGCAGATCTTCATGACCGCATAGGGTGAGTGTGGTTTTTCCTTATATACCCAATTTAGGCCCTGCCACCCCCAAAGTAAGAAACCCCTCAATAAAACGCAAACACTTATTTTGATAATTTTGGCCACAGCGGCCAGTTTATTAACAAAATAACATATAACAATAATCCAAAATACCATTCGTTATATAAAATTATAAGGAGGAGGGGTTCTTGGAGCTAAAAAATCTGGCATAACATTGGCAACCCGCCATAAAAATCAAACACCACGTTACCCTCAGCCGTACACCCCAGCTCGAGGGCAACGTACCTCCAGTTCAGGGAGGACTAACCACCAAGGCTCCCAGAGTAAAAACCCCGTCCAGAGCCCCCAAAACCAATGCCAGATCTACCCCCACATAATTTAAAGTGCCTGGAATTTTCATAGAAATTCCTTCCCCCGACCAATCGTCACCAACTCCAAGAACCTCACCCCCGCCAACCACGAGCAGCCCTGACCACCTCAGGCTCGAGAGTGCCCCAACGACATCAAAGCTCTCTCAATCCCCTCCTGAATCGCCAATGCCCATAAATCGATACCTATCGCATTAAGGTGCACCCCATCTTCCAACCAAAAATTGCCAACCCCAGATTCTAGCTCGAAATGCCTCACACCCACACCCCCATTCCGTGACACAAAACTTGCCACCGCCCTGTTAAGTTTTACCCTGGCTCTATTAAGTCCCTTCAAGGACCTGGCCTGCCTCCATCTTTTCCTTGGAACAATATCTGACCATATTGTGAACACCCCCGGAAAAGACGTCCACAACTTCAGCAAGTCAAAACGGATATCCCTAATTAACTCACGAACAGGTCGGACACCCAGATCATTCCCACCCGCATGAATGACCAAAATGTCCGGTGACTTATCTAAACGCGAAGCTCTGGAAAATTCAGGCAACAAACGGCTCCATGACATCCCCCTAAAACCCAACCACCGAATCACCACCTGCTCTCGCATGAAACCGAGCTGACGACCATCCGGCCTCACGTCCGCCCGCAACGCCCCCCAGTGTACAAGCGAGTGTCCGAGGATCCATGCTAGCCAAGGGCCGCCACCTGAAACACATATCATAAGAAAAAACGTAGAGAGGAAAAAGAAAAACAATAAGATAAATTTAAACATCACCACCATATAACATCATCATTAATGACGAACGTAAGTTAAATAACGATTGGAGCTCCACCTGCCAATTCGCCGAATTGCATCCGCGCCCAAACCCAAACTATCAGCTTCCGAGGCGGCCCCTATCCTGAAGGAGTGTGATCCAAATCTTCCTGGCTCAAGGCCCAACTCACGCAACCCCTTTTTCAACACAGCCACAAACTGAAAACGGGACAAAAATGCCCCATCCGAATGACACAACAAGGGGCCTGGCCTGCAGTGCCACAACCGCCAATAACTCTCCAAGCACCTTTGTGGGCACATTAACGACTCCTCTACACGCCCCAAAACGACCCGCCTGCCCCTTCCCAACTGATCGGTTTTTGAATGCCTAATCCAAAAAGCAATGCCCCCCACCCAAAATTCTATGTCACAAGCCATCAACCCGCCGCCCCTAATTTTGCTAAAAGAGACTAACTCCCCTAATCGCAATGCTCTAAAAAAAGCCAGAGAATAAGCTAACCTAAACAACGCCAATTCAAAAACCGAGCCACAGATACCCTGCAAGATGTTGCCTAAATCCCCCAACACCCTAAACGATATAGGTCTCCTCTTATCCAAAACCCGATTACCTCTCCTAAATCCCTGTAAAGCCTGCCTAACCATAAACTGCTTTGTCACATCCGACACTCCTTGCAACTTGAAACTGAACGCCAAACCCGCCATAAATTTGCTCACTTTAGTCGCTGACCACCCAACCTCGGCGGCCCTTCCACCAAAACAGCACCGCCAATGTCCGTTCTTCTTCCGACTCAATTCCTCCCCAACACGACACCCAGCTTTGCCATACTCGCCATGAAGACTCATAAGACAACTGTTATGTTTCGGTAACTAAGGAGAAATGGCAAAAAATAGCAAAGCGGTAATACACGAGAGAGGCTGGAACCTATTGGATTGTAGTAACCTGAACTAACCACACAACTAGAGGTAGCCGTGGAGCGTTCCTACGTTGATCCTAGACGCCTCGTCACAGACTGTGAGATAACTACACCTAAAGGCAGAAAGATGAAAGCTATCTGCCCCGGAGCAGATCCCCAAAGAAAATAGGAAGCCCCCAAACATGTAATGGCGGTTAGACAAGAAGAAAACTCGGACACAGACAGAAAATAGAATGAGCAAACGCTGGGGCCCAATCTGTCTAGACAGAAAAGTACAGGAAAGAGTTCTGACTGCAATCCAACAAAAACCCTAACAAAAATACCAACACGTCTGATTGCAAAAACCCTGAGATCACTCGATCTCTTACACCTAAATCAGATCTCTGGTGTAAAAATAACGCTATTCAGCAAATTAAAAGTAACAAAAGAGCAAAGCAAAAGTGCAGACACAAACTGAGCACAATTGCAGCGCCAGACCCCCAAAAGGGGACAGGCTGAAGTCCACTGCAGGCAGCAAACCAGCAGAGAAAATCAAACAGAGAAAAAAAAAACAGCAAACACTTATCTGAAGGAGAGCAGGAAACTAGCAGTGCTTCAAGCAAGACCAGAAGAACAATTGATAACCGGCAAGGCTGCTGGGAAATCAGGCAACTTATATCCTACCATTCAGCGCCAGCTGAAGGCCATTCATTAATCAGTTCATTACCCTTAGCAACCACCGGAGGGAGCCCCAGCTCAGAAGCCGCCTCTAGCATATTCACAACAGACTACCATGTCTGCCTCGTAACTGACTCCCAAATCAAGACTCCTGCTCTTCCAAAATCACCTGCCACAGATTCAAAGGGCATTCCACACCGGATGCCTCCGCTCCTGGCGCCAGCTCCCGGAAACTATCCCACTGAAAACGAGACAAAGCGTCAGCAATAGAGTTTTGGATCCCTGGCACATGAACTGCAGAAATCCAAGCATTCAATTCAAGACAGCGAAGGACCAAAACCCAAACCAACTTAATTACCGGAGGGGAGGAGGCTGTAAGACTGTTAATAACAGAAACAACGCTCATGTTGTCACAATGAAATCTGACCCTCTGATTAGCAAACATACCACCCCAAATCGAGACAGCCACAACAATTGGAAACAATTCCAGCAATGCTAAATTTTTCGTAAAACCCAAATACTTCCACGCTTCCGGCCAAGAACCCGCACTCCATCTACCCTTACAATAGGCTCCGTAACCAGCACTGCCCG
This sequence comes from Oophaga sylvatica, assembly GCA_033576555.1. Lineage (NCBI taxonomy): Eukaryota > Metazoa > Chordata > Amphibia > Anura > Dendrobatidae > Oophaga > Oophaga sylvatica. Next base: position 25,396 of record JARQOD010004696.1, read on the forward strand.
CCGCGTCCGTGTAAATCTCACAATCAAAATTACTCAGCACCTCACCCTGCATTAGCGAGCGACCATTATAGTTGCATAAGAAATCACGCCAGACCGTTAAGTCCTCCCTATGTTCTTTGCCCAGCCGGACAAAATGATGCGCAGCCTTCAATCCTGCAGTAGCCAGCGACAACCTGCGGCAAAAAATCCTCCCCATGGGCATAATCCTGCACACGAAGTTTAATCTGCCCAGCAACGACTGCAACTCATTCAATGTTACTTTCTTCCTTTTCCTCATCCTCTCAACCTCCTGCTTCAGCAGCAAAAGCTTATCTTCCGGCAAGCGGCACTCCATTCTCTCAGAATCGATCACAATGCCCAAAAAACTCATAACAGTGCACAGGCCTTCCGTTTTCTCCTTCGCCAAAGGCACGCCAAAGTGCTCGGACACCCAAACCATGGCCGACAACGCATTCACACACAACCGTGAATCTGGGGGCCCAATAAACAAAAAATCATCAAGGTAGTGGATGACCGACTGCACTCCGGCCACATCCCTCATCACCACCCATTCTAAGAATGTGCTGAAAGTCTCAAACAAGGAACATGCCCCCTCTGATGATGGGACCGCCACCTGCACTGGTATCGCAGGAGATCTGCGGCCCGCTCCGGCTCCATCGCGGCCTTCAGGAGCTCCGACGCTCCTTCCACTCGCCTGAGCAGGCCCAACTTCCGGTCGGGCCTGCATTTCCGGTTGAGTGGCTGATCTACGGCGTCCCGCGCCAGCAGGCCGGCTGGGTGGATTCCCGCCGGACCGAGCGCAGGAGGAGGCCGTACCGCTGCACCCTGCATCCGTTGGATCCCCGGAGGTGCTCCGAATCCTGCGCCTGCTGCACGCCGTAACCTCTGGAGAGAGCCTCTCCGGAGGCCTAGTCCTCCTGCCCCACTGGCTGGTCCCAGGCTGTCCTGCAGCTCCAAGGAGAGAAGCCAGTTGCGCCTCCAGCCATCCACCTCTTCTGGATCGGGCCAATTCTATCAGCCTCATCAGCATATCTTCCACGGACTCCATCAGGTAAGCCTGCACGAGCGATTCCGTACTGGGTCCGTCTTCCTGGGCTTCTCAAATGCAATAGTGCCTTTTCCCGCACTTTTTTCCCCATAACTCAGTAACACCTCCCACTCCCCTACCCCAACCCAACCCTCAACCAATAACCTTCTCTTTTGCCCCTCCATCACTGCTGCTAAACTGAAACCCCCCCATCAAGTGCAGTCATGTGGAGGGCCTCCATTAGCCTTGCCCTATTCCGGCCCCTTCTGGAGATCAGATATCAGTGTTTTGGCTTCTCAGGCTCATTGCCCCTGAATGCGTCACACCTTTGACGGTTAGTATTTGCTGTTTTTATTCATCCCAATTGTTTTTTTAGCTTGTTTTATGAATAGCTAGTGCTAAATTTGTGGATTTGTCATAGAAGGTTTTGTTAGAAATAACAGTGTGCTTCTCAGGCACATTGCGCCCTATTGGCTCATACTCACTGGCGCCGAAAATGGATGATATTCAGCCGAAAAAAAATCGGATTCAAATCTGACCAATGTTATTCAATAGGTGAGTTCTCATTTGCGATTTTTTTCTCATCAGAAATTGGTGTGAGAAAAAAATCGCAGCATGCTGCAATTTGATGCGATTTTGGCATGATAATCGCCAATGCAAGTCAATGGGTGCGAGAAATCATCGCACAGCACTCGCACCATGCAAGTGCTGTCCGATTTATACGCACCAGTCTCCTTTGAAAAGCCGGCAATTCATCCCCGGCTACTGGTTCAATAAGGATTTGTGGAACGCGTTATGGATCTTAAATGTCCCTGGAAGAAGCAAACGGAAGGAAACCGGATTAATAATTTCCATGATCTTATAAGGTCCAATGAACCTTGGCTTAAATTTAGGAGATGCAACTTTCATAGGGATATTCCTTGAGGACAACCAAACCAAGTCCCCCACTTTAAAACGAGGACCATCAGTCCTATGCTGGTTGGCAAAGTGCTGGGCCTTCTCCTGAGAGAGAGACAACCTCTCCACCACTTGGTCCCAAATCTGCTGCATACGCTGCACAATAGAGTCAACCCCTGGACAGACAGAAGCCTCCGCCTGTCCTGAAGAAAATCGAGGGTGAAACCCAGAATTGCAGAAAAATGGAGACATCAAGGTGGCAGAGATAGCTCTATTATTAAGAGCAAACTCAGCCAAAGGCAAAAAAGAGACCCAGTCATCTTGATCAGCAGACACAAAACATCTCAAATAAGTCTCCAATGTCTGGTTTGTTCTCTCGGTTTGTCCATTGGTCTGAGGGTGAAATGCAGAGGAGAAAGACAACTGAACACCAAGTTTAGAACAAAATGTCCTCCAAAATCTGGAAACAAACTGGACTCCTCTGTCAGACACAATGTTCTCCGGAATGCCATGCAACCGAACCACATGCTGAAAGAACAAAGGCACCAACTCGGAGGAGGAAGGCAACTTAGGCAATGGCACAAGATGTATCATCTTGGAAAACCTATCACAGATTACCCAGATAACGGTCATTCTCTGAGAGACAGGAAGGTCAGAAATAAAATCCATAGAAATATGGGTCCATGGCCTCTTGGGTACAGGTAATGGCATTAACAAACCACTAGAACGAGAGCAAGGCTTGGAACGAGAGCAAGTCCCACACGACTGCACAAACTCCCTGACATCACGAGACAAAGTAGGCCACCAACAGAAGTGACTCACCAAGTCTCTGGTACCAAAAATCCTGGGATGACCAGCCAACGCGGAACAATGAATCTCAGACATCACACTCTTTTTCCACTGGTCTGGAACAAACAACTTCCCAACAGGGCAGCGCTCAGGTTTATCCTCCTGACACCCTTCCAGAGCCAGTCTCAAATTGGGCGTAATGGTGGAAAGAACCACACCCTCTTTCAAAATAACAGCAGGATCAGATAACTCAGGAGAATCTGCAAAGAAACTCCTCGAGAGGGCATCCGCCTTGACATTCTTAGTGCCAGGAAGAAAAGAAACCACAAAATTAAAACGTGTGAAAAACAAGGCCCACCTGGCCTGTCTAGGATTAAGTCAATTGGCTGATTCAAGATAAACCAGGTTCTTATGGTCCGTGAGGACCACCACCTGATGTTTGGCTCCTTCCAGCCAATGTCTCCACTCTTCAAAAGCCCACTTCATGGCCAATAACTCCCGATTACCCACGTCACAATTACGTTCAGTTGGAGAAAATTTTCGAGAGAAAAAGGCACAAGGGTTACTCTTAGAGGTCTCTGGATCCCTTTGGGACAAAACGGCACCTGCCCCAATCTCAGAGGCATCAACCTCCACCTGAAACGGCAGAGAAACATCAGGCTGCCGTAGAACAGGAGCAGAAATGAATCTCTGCTTAAGTTCCTGAAATGCAGAAACCGCCTCAGGAGGCCAATTCACCACATCAGAACCCTTTTTGGTCAGATCAGTCAATGGTTTAACAATACCAGAGAAATTACCAATAAATTTACGATAAAAATTGGCAAAACCCAAAAATCTCTGAAGAGCCTTCAAAGAAGTAGGTTGAACCCAATTACAGATGGCCTGAACCTTAACCGGGTCCATTTCAACAACAGACGGAGACAAAATGAATCCCAGAAATGAGATGTTCTGTACGCCAAAAAGACACTTTGATCCCTTCACATACAGTGCATTCTCTCTCAAAATCTGGAACACAGTCTGAACATGTTTCACATGAGAGTCCCAGTCATTGGAAAAAATCAAGATATCATCCAAATAAACAATCAGATATTTATCCACAAAATCCCTGAAAATATAATTCATGAAGGATTGGAAGACGGAAGGGGCATTAGTAAGCCCAAAAGGCATCACTAGGTACTCAAAATACCCCTCTGGGGTATTAAACGCCGTTTTCCATTCATCCCCGTGCTTAATGCGAATAAGGTTATACGCCCCCTGAGGTCAAGCTTGGTAAACCAACTAGCACTTTTCACTCTGGAAAATAGGTCAGAAATCAAAGGTAACGGATATTGATATTTAACAGTGATCTTATTCAGGAGGCGATAATCAATACACGGCCTCAATAAACCATCCTTTTTGGCCACAAAGAAAAAACCGGCACCCGAAGGTGAAGAGGATGGTCTGATATGACCCTTTTCCAATGACTCCTTGATATAAGATCGCATAGCATCGTGTTCAGGTACAGATAAATTAAAAGGCGACCTTTAGGAAATTTACCACCAGGCACTAATTCAATAGCGCAATCGTAGCTCCTGTGAGGGGGCAAGGATGCAGATTTACTTTCACTAAACACATCAGAAAAATCAGTCAAAAAGTCAGGGACATCCTGAGACTGGGGAGAGGCAGAAAAAACAGGAGTGTCAGTATTAACACATTGGCAGCCCCAACTGGTCACAGACACAGATTTCCAATCCAAAACAGGATTATGAGACTGTAACCAAGGGAAACCCAGTACAATAATGTCATGCAGATTATGCAGCACCAGAAATTTGCAACTCTCCTGATGATCTGGTTCAACCCTCATTATCACCTGAGTAGAAAACTGGAGTTTATTCTCCGCCAAAGGAGTAGAATCAATGCCCAGTAGGGGAATAGACTTCCGTAGGGGTATCATGGGAAACCCACAACGTTTGGCAAAGTCAAAATCCATCAGGTTAATAGCTGCTCCAGAATCAACAAAAGCCTGAGCAGAAAGTGTGGACAGGGAGCAAATCAGGGTAACAGTCAACAGAAATTTAGTCTGAACACTACCTAAGACAACTGAGCGTGCAAAACGTCTTCCCCGCTTAGGGCAGACAGAGATAGCATGAGAGGCATCACCACAGTAGAAACATAACCCATTGCGCTTACGAAACTCATGATGCTGAGTCCCAGAAGTCACTCCATCACACTGCATGGGCTCAGGAGCTGACTCACAAGGCAACACTATCTCACGCATACCTCTGAGGAAGACGGACTCAATCCGTTGAAACGCGTTGTGGATTCATTGTTTTACCATAATTTTTAATAATTTTTAATAAATGAAGATTGTCATTTACTAAGAAGATTCCTGTCTTTTGCGCCCTGCTGACTGCTCTCAATTATTAACCTGGCTTAAACTCACCTTTCAATTGCAAGGTGGCTTTAACCCCTTATTAACCCATTCGCCACCGCTACAGAGCAATGGGAATAGACGGGCAAAGTGCCAGAAAGGGCTAATCTAATTAGAGATTTGCCCTTTATGGGGTGTCTGGGGGCAGATGTTAGTAGCCAGGGGGGGCACAAAATAAATGCACCCTCCCTAGGCTATTATTATCTGCCCCCACTCGCTTGCTTTGTCTGTCTGGTGGAGAAAATACAGCGGGAGCCCACGCATTTTTTTTCAACGAATTTACACCTTTAATTAACCCCTACAGGTCTGAAATTTTGCACACATACACTTATGTAATTGTAAGTTAAAACCATATATCAAAATACATGAAATGACATGGTTAACTGTGTGTAAACAATGTATCATTTCATGTCGGCTTCTGTGATTTCACAAAAGCCGGCAATTGAATTAGCGGCTATTACAGTATGTAGAAGTTTATGAACTATAAATATATATATATATATATATATATACATGTCACAATGACATATATATATATATATATATATATATATATGTATTCTATGTGTGTATATGTATTGTTCATATTCTTTATTAAAGCTGTCAGTGTGATTTTACAGTATAGCCGGGGATGAATTAGCGGCTATTATACTATGTAGAAGTGTATGACCTATATATATATATATATATATATATATATATATATATATATATATATATATATAGAATTATTTGCTTTTTGTGTACATTTTTTTTTTACAATGTGATTTTTACATGACTTTTTACATAGAGATAACTGCTCTATGTAAAACTTCATGTTAAAATCGCATTGCATACAGATGGAAAACTGATGGAAAACTGATGGAAAACGCATGGTGCGATTTAAAATCGCATGCAAATCGCATGACATTTTACTAGAATCATACCGTTTTTTCCGTCCAGAAAACGGACCGATTTTTTTCCCACTAGTGGGTATGAGCCCTACCACATAATCTCTCTCTTGCTTCAGCTTTTCTTCTGAAATGACGAGGAGAATATTTGACTTGTCAAATGCCCTTCATGTTAAGCAAGTGCAAAATATACTGCTTGATGATAATGAGACAGACCCCTTACTGCTAGAAGATTTAGGGGAAGAAAGTGACATTGATTCAGAAGATGATGTGGAAGAATGTCCAGATGTGTCTGATACAGAGCAAGATGGAGAGAGTGAGGAGGATGCTCAAGACATAGAAACATATTATTTGGGCAAAGATAAAACAACAAAATGGATAAAAAAGCAACCCCCTAAACGTTCTCGCACACGCTCGCATAACATTTTGAGCCACCTTCCTGGTGTCATAGGAACTGCAAGGAATGCTAAAAATGAAATGGAATGCTGGAACTGTTTATTCACTGATGACATTCTGGTCACAATTGTGACATACAAATCAGTACATGGACACCATAAGGGACAGTTTCATTAGAAAGCGAGATGTCAACCCTATTGATGTAATTGAACTGAGGGCGTTTATTGGTTTGCTATATCTTGCAGGCGCCTATAGGGCAAACTTGCTCTGCAAGTGTACTTTTACAGGTGAACCGCTAACATCTGATAGTGACTGATTTTGAGTACAGTACTATTTCAGCAACTTTATAATTTATTTTGTCTATCTAAATTTTATGTTTACTAATAGTTTTTGAAGAAAACTGTCGGGTTTTTTTTGCAAGTAGCAAAATGTGTGCACTTTGAAACATATTACTTTTCTGGTTAGTAAACATTTTTTTCCACCTGATTATGTGTATTCTCATTTATTACATTCCTATTAAGGTAACTGATCACTTTTAGAGCATTGAAATTTTAAAAAAAGGTAAATATATACAATTTTCTAGCCTGTGCTTGACAGGCGCAATGCCCCTAAACTCGTTATGAAACATATTGCCCCTGACGGAGGGTTAATATAAGGGTGCAGTGATCATGTTGACACCACGGGTGTGTCACAGAATTTTATAGCGTTGGGCAGTGAAGAAAAAATAACTACATTTTCACCACCAAAATTTTGTTTTAACCCCAGATTTTACATTTTCACACAAGAAGAGGATAAAAATGGCACCATAATTTGTTCCACAATTTCTAATGAACGTAGCAATACCCCATATGTGGCTCTACAGTACTGCTTAGCCATTTGGAGAGACTCGGGAAGGAAGGAGTGCTATTTTCCTCCAGCAGCGCAGATTTTCTTACAATAGTTTGAGGACTCCATATACAGAGCCCCTAATTGCAATAAGAGCATAATCTCCCCCCCTCAAGTGACCCCATTTGGGAAATTATACCCCTTTGGGAATTTATCTACAGGTGTAGTGACGATTTTGACTCTATGGGTATTTTCCAGAAACAAGCAGCAATGAATGTTGCCGAGTGAAAATTGCAAACTGTCATTGTAGTGACCAGTACGTTACAGTCACCAGTACGTTATGCCCAGCTCATCCTTCTGGAGACATGCACCCGTAAGTTAGAAGGGCTCAAATCACTTCAGAAATGTCATACATGTGGATGCTATATGTGGTGTAGGTACACTGTAGGGCTCAGAAGGGAGGGGGGCATTTGAATTTGGGAATTTTTTATTGGGGATATTTTACATAATGTTTGGAACCATATTTATCCGGCGCTCTACGTTTAGCACTTACATCGAAGTTTCCATCTAAATCTCCGAGTGACGTGATTCAGCTGAAACCCCCGATGGATCCATCCACTATAATGAGACAGCAGAATTACTCTGGACTCCGCCAGGCCTTTGTTCAGCTGTGTCCTTTTCAGAAGCGCACAAAACTGTGACCAACAGCATTTTTATGTAATCCTACAAAGATGGACACCACCAGATCATAGGTCCTATGGCATCCACAGTACCTCCATCTGCCACTTTATAGGGAATCTTCTGCCGGGAGTTCCGTCTGAATCAAGTATTTCATAAATTTACACAGAAACCCCAGGGTAAGCACTCAACGCAGAGCGCAGGATAAATGTGAGTTGTGCCTTACTGTAATCTTTGGGAGGCAGAATGAACAAAACAGCAGGTGAAGAATTGGTTTTATTTATTTTGTACGCGGTTCCTTGCACAGTGTAAGTGATTAGGCGACTTTATTCTTCGTGATTTTGCGATTACAGCGATACCAGGTATATATCAGTTTTGGCTGCTGTCCCACACTGAAAACACTTTTTATTGCAAAAACTTTTGCATCACCATATTTTGAGAGCTATAATTTTTTCATATTTCGGCCCACAGTCATGTGAGGTGTTTATTTTGCGAAACGAGTTGACATTTTTAATGGCGCCATTTTCGAGCACATGACATTTTTTGATCGCTTATTTTAGGCAGTTTTATTCTTCGGGTCAGTACAATTCCAGCGATACTCCATTTATTTAGTCTTTTTATGCTTTGGCACTTTTCCATGATAAAAACTACTTTATAGAAAAATTAGTTATTTTTGCATCGTTTTTTTTTGAGAGCTATAACTTTTTTATTTTTCCACTGATTGAGCTGTATGACGGCTTGTTTTTTTTCGAGACAAGATGACATTTTCAGTGGTACCATGTTTGTTTATATTCATTTTTCATCGTGTTTCACTCCACTTTTTGTTCGGCGGTATGATAAATCATTGTTTTTTGCCTTGTTTGTTTTTTTTTTATTCCATTCACTAAAGGGGTTAATTAGTGGAACGGATGCAGAGATACCAAATATGTGTACTTTTATTGTTGTTTTTTTGTCATACAAATTTATTTATGGGTACAATATATTTTCATTTTTTTAGGATTTTACAATTTTTTAAAAACTGTTTTTTAACTTTCTTTAACTATTTTTACTTTGTCCCACAATGAGACTATCATTTTGGCAGGCTGATCGCTTGTATAATATGGGGATGCAACAGCATCCCCACACTATAAAAACTGTCAGCTCTGCACTGACAGAGAAAGTTGCTGATCATGTACCATGCATGATCAAGCAACTTTCCTAGCTGTGGTGACCCAGATGTCATCAAGACAACATTGGGTCACCATGGCAACAATCGGGACCCCGTGTCACTCCGCGGAATCTCTGCTCCAAAGGCAGAGATGCTGTCATCCCTCTGCCGGCTCCCAGAATGCTGCAATCATGTTCAATCACAGCATTCAGGGGGTTAGAATGCAGGGAGCAGTGCGACGATTGGCTGGTGCGCGGATGGATTATTACATCAGATGTCAGAAAGGCCTTAAATAACCTGCAGTAAATAAATAAATAGCATAGTGCTTAAAAATAACATACGGTAAAAGAAGAAAGCGCTGGTAAGTAGCACCGTCCCATTCCAGTTTGTTGAAGAAATAATTGATCCCCAAGGTAGATTCCACATACTGGTATGCCGGCTCCAGAATAGACCTTGCACAATAGTGAATATCTATGCCCCAAATAAAAGTCATATTCGATTCCTAAACAAATTGCAAAAGAAAATTGACAAGGTTAAGACTGGCGACCTTGTCTTATTGGGGGACTTTAATATTGTACCAGACAGTTATCTAGATTCGTCCTCCTCTGTACGCCATAAAGTCCCAGCCCTAAAAAACTGGTTAGTCCAGAACGAATTCTATGATGTCTTTCGCTGTTTGAACACGTCATCCCGTGAATACTCTCATTTCTCGGACGTCCATAAAACGGCCTCCAGAATTGATCTTGTACTCACCAATATATTCACCTTAACTAAATTCAAAAGCATTAAATTTTTAAAGAAATCCATATCGGACCACACCCCTGTCCTTACTGAATTTTTGCAGGGCCCCCCCTCCAAAAGTTTGTTCCTGTGGAAAAATAATCTTATCCTTTACACAATCCCCAAGTTTAACCCCTTAATGTCCAATGACGTGCAGAGTCCGTCATGACAAGGTGCCAGTTCCGGCACCAGGACGGACTCTGCACGTCATGCCTTTGATCTACCACAGCGTGTAAACACGCTGTGGTAGATCAGTGCCGACAGCTGTCACAGACAGCTGACAGGCACGGCAAGCGGTGCGGGGACCTTTGCCGTCGGTCCCCGCACGATCAGTGCAGGAGCCCGGCGCTGCAGTGGCCAGGCTTCCTGCACTGACAGCCAGGAGCGGAGCCCCCACCGCCCCTGGCTGTTAACCCCCTGACTGCTGCGATCGAGCGCGATCACAGAGCTCAGGGGGGGAGGCAGAGGGTCGGGTGCTCCCTCTGCCTCAGATCAGCGTCCCAGCGATGTAATCGCAGGGCCTGATCTCTGCCTTGATGACCCGGGGGTTGTCATGACAACCTCCGGGTCATCTAGCTACGGGAAGCTGCTGTGATCATGCTCACAGCAGCTTTCCCCATAGGTACAATGCATTGCAATGCCAGAGCATTGCAATGCATTGTAACTGCAATCAAAAGTAAAAAAAAGTGAAAGTCCCATAAAGGGACAAGTTGAAAAAAAATCATTTTTTTAAAAAAATTGTAAAAAAAATATTAAAAAATAATTTTAAAAAATCCCCTAAAAAATACACATTTTTATGTAATAAAAAAAATAAAAAACAAAAAAATACACATGTTAGGTATCGCCACGTCCGTAAAAATCCCATCTATAAAAGCGTAACCCTAGTTAACCCCTTCAGTGAGAGCCATAAAAAAAAACACAAAAAAGTAGTAAATTATACTTTTTCCAAGCGGTATCATTATACCGCTTGGAAAAAGTGCAATAACACGCGATCAAAAAGTCAGATATACATAATCATGGTACCGCTGAAAACGTCATCTTGTCCCGCAAAAAACAAGCCACTATACAGCATCATCAGTGAAAAAATAAAAAAGTTATAGCTCGCGGAATAAACTGATGCAAAAATAATTATTTTTTCTATAAAATTCTTTATTGTGTAAAAAACGCCAAAACATAAAAAAAATATATAAATGAGGTATCGCTGTAATCATAGTAACCCGAAGAATAAAGCTGCTTTATCAATTTTACCACACGCGGAACGGGGGAAAAAAATAAAAAAAAAAAACAATTCCTGAATTGCTGGTTTTTGTTCATTCTGCTTCCACAAAAATCGGAATAGGAAGCAATCAAAAAACGTTATGTGCCCGAATATGGTACCAATAAAAACGTCAGCTCGTCCCGCAAAAAATAAGCCCACAGATAACTCTGTCGGCCGAGATATGGAAAAATTATAGCTCTCAAAATACGGCGATGCAAAAAATTCTTACAAAAAATTATTCCAAAAAAAAGCATCTTTTAGTGTGTGACAGAAGCTAAACATGAAAAAAGGGTGTAAATCTGGTATCGCTGTAATCGCACCGATCCGAGGAATAAAGTCGCCTAATCACTAATATCGCACGAGGAACGGCGTAAAAAAGAAAACCAATTCTTCACCTTTGGTAGATTTGTTCATTGTGCCTCCCAAAGATCGCAGTAAGGCGATCACAGTGGTTCCCCCCGCATATGGGGTACCAGCGTACTCAGGACAAAATTCACAATAGCTTTTGGGGTCCTATTTCTCCTGTTACCCTTATAAAAATAAAAATTTGGGGGCAAAAAGGTCATTTTTGTGGAAAAAAATATGATTTTTTTTATTTTCACGGCTCTACGTTATAAACTTCTGTGAAGCCCTTGGGGGTTCAAAGTGCTCACCACACATCTAGATAAGTTCCTTGGGGGGTCTAGTTTGCAAAATGGGGTCATTTGTGGGGGGTTTCTACTGTTTAGGCACATCAGGGGCTCTCCAAGCGCGACATGACACCCGCAGACCATTCCATCAAAGTCTGCATTTAAAAACGGTGCTCCTTCCCTTCCGATCTCTGCCATGCGTCAAAATAGTGGTTCCCCCCCACATATGGGATATCAGCGTACTCAGGACAAATTGCACAATAGCTTTTGGGGTCCTATTTCTCCTGTTACCATTATAAAAATAAAAATTTGGGGCAAAAAGATTATTTTTGTGGAAAAAAATATGATTTTTTTATTTTCACGGCTCTACGTTATAAACTTCTGTGAAGCACTTGGGGGTTCAATGTGCTCACCACACATCTAGAAAAGTTCCTTGGGGGGTCTAGTTTCCAAAATGGAGTCACTTGTGGGGGGTTTCTACTGTTTAGGCACATCAGGGGCTATCCAAACGTGACATGACACCCGCAGACCATTCCATCAAAGTCTGCATTTGAAAAAGGCGCTACTTCCCTTTCGAGCTCTGCCATGCGTCAAAATAGTGGTTCCCCCCCACATATGGGATATCAGCGTACTCAGGACAAATTGCACAATAGCTTTTGGGGTCCTATTTCTCCTGTTACCATTATAAAAATAAAAATTTGGGGCAAAAAGATTATTTTTGTGGAAAAAAATATGATTTTTTTATTTTCACGGCTCTACGTTATAAACTTCTGTGAAGCACTTGGGGGTTCAAAGTGCTCACCACACATCTAGAAAAGTTCCTTGGGGGGTCTAGTTTCCAAAATGGAGTCACTTGTGGGGGGTTTCTACTGTTTAGGCACATCAGGGGCTATCCAAATGTGACATGACACCCACAGACCATTCCATCAAAGTCTGCATTTGAAAAAGGCGCTACTTCCCTTTCGAGCTCTGCCATGCGTCAAAATAGTGGTTTCCCCCCACATGTGGGGTATCAGCGTACTCAGGACAAATTGCACAATAACTTTTGTGGTCCTGTTACCCTTTGGAAAATAACAATTGGGGGTGGAAAGATCATTTTTGTGGAAAAGATATGATTTTTTAAATTTACTGCTCTACGTTATAACCTTCTGTGAAGCCCTTGGGGGTTCAAAGCTCTCACCACACATCTAGATAAGTTCCTTGGGGGGTCTAGTTTCCAAAATGGGGTCACTTGTGGGGGGTTTCCACTGTTTAGGCACACAGGGACTCTCCAAATGCGACATGGCGTCCAATCTCAATTCCAGCCAAAAAAGTCAAATGGCGCTGCTTCCCTTCCGAGCTCTGCCATGCGCCCAAATAGTGGTTTACCCCCACATATGGGGTATCAGCGTACTCAGGACTAATTGCCCAATAACTTTTGGGGTCCTTTTATCCTTTGGAAAATAATAATTGGGATGAAAAGATCATTTTTGTGGAAAAAATATGATTTTTTAATTTTACGGCTCTACGTTATAACCTTCTGTGAAGCCCTTGGGGGTTAAAAGCTCTCACAACACATTTAGATAAGTTCCTTGGGGGGTCTAGTTTCCAAAATGGGGTCACTTGTGGGGGGTTTCCACTGTTTAGGCACACAGGGACTCTCCAAATGCGACATGGCGTCCAATCTCAATTCCAGCCAAAAAAGTCAAATGGCGCTGCTTCCCTTCCGAGCTCTGCCATGCGCCCAAATAGTGGTTTACCCCCACATATGGGGTATCAGCGTACTCAGGACTAATTGCCCAATAACTTTTGGGGTCCTTTTATCCTTTGGAAAATAATAATTGGGATGAAAAGATCATTTTTGTGGAAAAAATATGATTTTTTAATTTTACGGCTCTACGTTATAACCTTCTGTGAAGCCCTTGGGGGTTTAAAAGCTCTCACAACACATTTAGATGAGTTCCTTGAGGGGTCCAGTTTCCAAAATGGGGTCACTTGTGGGGGGTTTCCACTGTTTAGGCACACAGGGACTCTCCAAATGCGACATGGCGTCCAATCTCAATTCCAGCCAAAAAAGTCAAATGGCGCTGCTTCCCTTCCGAGCTCTGCCATGCGCCCAAATAGTGGTTTACCCCCCCATATGGGGTATCAGCGTACTCAGGACTAATTGCCCAATAACTTTTGGGGTCCTTTTATCCTTTGGAAAATAATAATTGGGATGAAAAGATCATTTTTGTGGAAAAAATATGATTTTTTAATTTTACGGCTCTACGTTATAACCTTCTGTGAAGCCCTTGGGGGTTAAAAGCTCTCACAACACATTTAGATGAGTTCCTTGAGGGGTCCAGTTTCCAAAATGGGGTCACTTGTGGGGGGTTTCCACTGTTTAGGCACACAGGGACTCTCCAAATGCGACATGGCGTCCAATCTCAATTCCAGCCAAAAAGTCAAATGGCGCTGCTTCCATTCCGAGCTCTGCCATGCGCCCAAATAGTGGTTTACCCCCACACATGGTATATCGGTGTACTCTGGAGAAATTGTACAACAAATATTGTGGTTCATTTTCTCCTGATACCCTTGACAAAATTTAAAAAAATTGTGTCGAAAGAAAAATTTTGGGAAAAAAAGTTAAATGTTCATTTTTTCCTTCCACATTGCTTCAATTCTTGTGAAGTACCTAAAGGGTTAATAAACTTCTTGAATGTGGCTTTGAACACGTTGAGGGGTGCAGTTTTTAGAATGGTGTCACTTTTGGGTATTTTCTGTCATATTGACCCCTCAAATTCACTTCAAATGTGAGGTGGTCCCTAAAAAAATGGTTTTGTAAATTTTGTTGGAAAAATGAGAAATTGCTGGTCAACTTTTAACACTTATAACTTCGTAACAAAAAAAAATTTTGGTTCCAAAATTGTGCTGATGTAAAGTAGACATGTGGTAAATGTTATTTATTAACTAATTTTTGTGACATATCTCTCTGATTTAATGGCATAAAAATTAAAAGTTTGAAAATTGCAAAATTTTCAAAATTTTTGCCATATTTCCATTTTTTTCATAAAAAAACGCAAGTTATATTGAAGAAATTTTACCACTATCATGAAGTACAATATGTCACGAGAAAACAATCTCAGAATCGCCAAGATCCGTAGAAGCTTTCCAGAGTTATAACCTCATAAAGAGACAGTGGTCAGAATTGTAAAAATTGGCCTGGTCTTTAACCTACAAAATGGCTTGGTCATTAAGGGGTTAAACAAGAAATAGAGACTTTAATTTCAAATTATTTCAAAGAAAATATATCTGATGAGGTTGATTCATTTATTTTATGGAATGCCCATAAAGCTGTACTTAGGGGGGGACTCATACAAATCTATTCCAGATACAAAAAGAGAAATAGGGAAAAGATTATCAACTTACAAAACCAAATAAGGCAAAAAGAGGAGCAACAGATTAACCTAACAGCTCCATCCTCATCCATCCAAGCAGAGTTTCTGAAACTCAGGCAGAACTTAAGATCAGAAATATACAAGGAATATAATGGGGTCATTAAAACCTCAAAGTATAAGGTATACACCTCGGTGAACAAGCCTGCGAAATATATGATGTCCAAACTTAAAAGAGAGAGAGTTAATAGAAGGATTTCTAAAATTGTCTCCCCCTTGGGTGAAGCCAAGACCCATCCCAGGGACATAGTCGAATCGTTTGCTGAATTTTTTGGGAAGCTCTATAACCTGAAGGATGATCCTTCAACTCCTATAGTAAACTCAAATCTGATAGATGCTTACTTGGAAGGTATTAACCTTCCAAAGGTTAGCAGCAGTGACTTGGACTATATAAATGGCCCCTTTTCAGAGAAGGAGATAACTGCTGTAATTAACAAACTGCAAAATCAAAAGACCCCTGGGCCGGACGGCTTTTCAGGGGAATACTACAAGTCTTTTTCAAAACTATTAGCCCCACATTTGGCCTCTGTTTTTGATCTGGCATCCTCTCGGGCTTCATTCCCAAATGAGATGCTGGAAGCTATAATTGTTATGATTCCAGAGGCGGGGGGGGACCCCGAGAGGATACAGAACTACAGACCAATTTCACTTATCAATAGCGATATTAAAATTTACTCTAAGATACTGGCTGAGCGTTTGAAAAATATTTTACCAAATTTGTTGAATGACGACCAGATTGGTTTCACGACAGGCAGGTAAGCGTCAGACGGGACCAGAAGGGTAATTAACCTGATGAACCTAGTTAAGACTTCAGGACATCAATCGGCATTTCTGGCACTGGACGCCGAGAAAGCCTTCGACAGGCTAAACTGGTCATTTTTGAAAACAACTGTTTCCAGATTTGGCTTTGATGAAAAATTCCTATCAACGGTTTTCGTGCTTTACTCGGGTCCCAGGGCCAGAATTTACGCTAACAACTTTTTGTCTAATCTGTTTTGTATTACCAATGGAACAAGACAGGGGTGTCCCTTATCTCCTCTGTTGTTTGTTCTCGCCATTGAGCCTCTGGCAGAAAAAATCAGACTTAACGAAGGGATCAGAGGTTTTAAACTCTCTTCTCGTCATTATAAGCTGGGCCTTTTTGCTGACGATTTGTTTCTTACACTGTCCGATCCTATAAACTCTATTAAGGCTCTCTCAAGAGATTTGGAAGAATTTTCCAAAGCCTCTTACTTTAAGATAAATACGCATAAATCTAAATTTATTACTTTTAACATGAATAAAGCTGAAATTGACGAGTTGAGAGGACAAACTGAGTTTGCTTGGGAAGAAAAGGAAATAATCTATTTGGGTATCAAAATAGCAAGATCGATTCAAGCTACAATTAGAGCTAACTTAGAGAATATTATCAAAACGATTGCAACTGATCTATCTTTCTTTGCACAATTGGGCCTCTCTATTTTTGGGAGGACACTATCGGTTAAATCTTTTGTTTTACCTAAAATATTATATGTTTTTAGGACTTTACCAATAATCCTCCCATTTAGGACTCTTCACAAAATTCAAGGAATGATACTCTCTTTTGTGTGGAATGGCAAGAAAGCTAGAATCTCAGCTGACTTGCTATACAAACATAAAAATCATGGAGGTGCCGGTCTTCCAAATATTCATGCATACTATCTGGCCTCGTTGATTAAACAGAGCTGGTATTCATTTACTGATAACGACCCACATCCAGCTTGGCTTCACCTAGAGAGGGACGCTAGCGGGTTAAACTCGGTCCGAAAACTTTTTTTTTTGTTTTCTTTTTCACAAATCCCGAAAAAACTCACCACATCCCATTTTTCAGTCATTAATCTCTGCCTGGAGGACGCTTGTTAAGCCACATAAAAATGTTAAAAAATTGGAGTACATTCCAAAACCTACCCCTTTCCCTTTTGGCCATAATACTTGATTTCCCTATCCCTGAAACATGGACAAAGTCAGGAATTAAAAGGGTGGGAGACATTTATATCGGGGGTAAATTCCTAACTTTCAGTGAGATTAAAACCAAATATAGGCTGCCTTTCTCCGAGATAATTCTCTTTACCATGTTGAAGGATTGCATCATGGAAATAATATCTGGAAAATCTTGGAATTATGAAACTCTTTCATCACTTTTGTGCAATGTTAAAAACAAGCATATCTGGAGTCTAAGCAACTTGTATAGGCTTATAGCTGGGGATCCTAGTGGCACAAAAAACGTTTACATGAAAAGGTGGGAGTCTGATTTAGGAGAAGACTTTCGGACTGAGCAATGGGACGGTGCTATTAAAAATACCTATAGATCTAATATTTCAATGGCCCTCCATGAATGCCACTTCAAAGTGATGTCTAGATGGTATTATACCCCGATTAGGTTGTCGCACATTAATTCGGAACATTCCCCTTTGTGTTGGAGAGACTGCGGCCAACAGGGAAACCTCTATCATATTTTTTGGGGATGTCCAAAAATTAAAGACCTTTGGTTTCAAGTCTCCCAACACATTGACCTCCTCACCAAAAATGTTCAAATTACTTCTGGGAGAGTGCTTCTGTCATTAGACATGGAACAATTTGACCCCTCAATTAGATATGTTATTATACATATTTTCTTGGTGGTCAAGATTACCTTGGCGCAATGGTGCAAAAAAAAACTGAGGTACCTAAATTTGCAGATATCTTAGATAGGATTTGTCTACACAGTGATCTGGAATGGAGATTTGCGGTTGTTAATAATAGTATTCATAAGTACTCAAAAAAATGGGAGATCTGGAACAGCAAGTTTTACGCTAAACAAACATGTTGAAACTTGTCCCTATGCTAATTGCTGTTTTAATTGATGCGTATTTAAAATATGTATCTCTTTCTGAGGAGTTCCTCATAAGATGGTCTGACGAATGCTATTGTATTGTTTTGTTATTTTATTTTTATTAATCCTCTTCAAACAATGTTTAGTAATGTTTGAGGGTTCTCTAATTTTATTGTTCCCTTTACCTATATGTAAGTTATACCCTACTTACCCCTTTTCCATTCTGTTACCCTTCCCTGTCTTAATACTAAATTAATAAAAATATTTAAAAGAAAAATAACATACGGTACTTAGTTAACATTTTTTTTGATTAAAAAAATGTAGAAGCCATCCCACCACTCCACAGTGACCATAATTGGGACAGTCCTTACACTAAGGCCAGAGTCACACTGGCGACAAAAACGGACGACTGCAATGCGATGAAATATCGCATTGCAGTCGGACCAATGTTAATCTATGGAGCAGCTCCCAGCATCCGATTTTTTTCTCGGCCGTTTTACTCGGACCGAGACAATCGCCAATGCAAGTCTATGGGTGCAATGAAAAATCGGATTACAAATGGACCACACGTGTGACTTGCGATAAAATCGCACCGGTGTCCTTTAGAAAAGCCGGCAATTCATCCCCGGCTATACTGTAAAATCACACTGACAGGTTTAATAAACAATAGAAAGAATACATATACACACATAGAATACATATATATATATATATACATGTCATTGAGACATATATATATATATATATACATACAGTACAGACCTAAAGTCTGGACACACCTTCTTATTTAAAGATTTTTCTGTATTTTCATGACTATGAAAATTGTACATTCACAGTGAAGACATCAAAACTATGAATTAACACATGTGAAATTATATACCGTATTTTTTGGACCATAAGACGCACTTTTTTCCCCCCAAAATTTGGGGGAAAATGGGGGTGCGCCTTATGGTCCCAACATACCAAAAAATCCGGTGGCGGCGGCGGTCCCGGTGGCGGCGGCAGCCTTCCTGTGGTGTCTGGCCAGCAGCGGGGCTCTGTGCTGCGTGGGGGGCTCCGCCGGCATTTCCCTCTTAGCCGGACAGACACCAGCAGCTCCGCTGCTGCGGCCTCCTGATACATGGCCGCCAGGGGCCTCCGGTGGCGGTCCCGACGAAGTCTTCCGTGTGGTGGTTCCGGGGCAGCAGCCGGCTCTGTGCTGCAGGGGGGCTCCGCCGGCATTTCGGTCTTAGCCGGAAAGCCCCCCCGCAGCTCCGCTCCCTCCTGCATCTCGGTGGCGTCCTCAAACATGGCCGCCAGGGGACTCCGGTAAGATGGCCGCCGAATCTCATTCAAGTCTCGGCAACGAGATCTCTTCTCCCGAGATCTTGTCCTGAGATCATCAGCCTCAGAAATCGCAGGTTTACAGCAGCTCAGATTGGAGACCAGGTCAATGCCACACAGAGTTCTAGCAGCAGACACATCTCTACAACAACTGTTAAGAGGAGACTTTGTGCAGCAGGCCTTCATGGTAAAATAGCTGCTAGGAAACCACTGCTAAGGACAGGCAACAAGCAGAATAGACTTGTTTGGGCTAAAGAACACAAGGAATGGACATTAGACCAGTGTAAATCTGTGCTTTGGTCTGATGAGTCCAAATTTGAGATCTTTGGTTCCAACCACCGTGTCTTTGTGCGACGCAGAAAAGGTGAACGGATGAACTCTACATGCCTGGTTCCCACCGTGAAGCATGGAGGACGAGGTGTGATGGTGTGGGGGTGCTTTGCTGGTGACACTGTTGGGGATTTATTCAAAATTGAAGGCATACTGAACCAGCATGGCTACCACATCATCTTGCAGCGCCATGCTATTCCATCCAGTTTGCATTTAGTTGGACTATCATTTATTTTTCAACAGGACAATGACCCCAAACACACCTCCAGGAGGTGTAAGGGCTATTTGTCATGTGTGCATTGCCACGAAGATCGTCGCGGTTGCACGTTTTGACTTCTCACAGCTGAGTTGCTGTTTCTTTGTGTTTGGCAGCTAGGGAGTTAATTCTGTCTGTGCTCGGTGCTGGGACTGGGTGCAGTTTCTCCCGGCTGCAATTGATTATTTGTTGATTGGTTTCCTTTAAATTCCTGGTTGTCTGCTTTGGGAGTTGCCAGTGAAATCCTTCATGCAGACCACAGATAGGAATGAATCTGTATAGACTTTAGTTTAGAGCTCCTTAGCTGTTTTAAGCTCAACTTGTTTAGAGTTTATTTCCCAGACCATTTATGTTCCTTCGGTGTTTGAGTGTGTATGCAAGTGAGTGCTATCCTGTCTGTCTTATATGTCTAATCTGTGTATTTAGCTGAGATCAGCCCATTTCCCTTTGGTGGTAATCTGGATCCTTCTTAGGACTGATTACAGGGTTCAGGGCCTGACAGGAGACAGGGTTAGGCTGGAGACTTGGACCTCTGAACCATTATCAGTACCTCCAAGGAAAGGGATTAGTTAGGACCCCAGTGTAGGGTCAGGTTAGACCCCGGTCCTCCTCTTTCCTGTTTCAGCTCATCAAGTCCTCAAGATTAACCCTAAGTTCTGTCAGGTAAATCTATTTTATACTTACACTCTGATGTTGCTAAACTATATGTTGTATTGAGTGTGGTTCCTGTATAAATAGTTTACTGACATTGTATTCATATCATTAGACTGCGTGACATTCAAGATTAACCCTAAGTTCTGCAGATATTGTGTCAGGTAAATCTATTTTATACTTACATTCTGATGTTGCTAAACTATATGTTGTATTGAGGTGTGGTTCCTGTATAAATAGTTTACTGACATTGTATTCATATCATTAGACAGCGTGACATTTTCACTGGCCATAAAAAAATTATCTCTAGTTACCATGGATCCAGTAGCCCAGCTGGCTCTGCAGTTGCAGGGATTATCCATGGAGCTGACGGACATTAAGTCCAAAGTTTTGTCTCCCCTGGAGCAAACCAGAGTTGAACCTAAAGTAGCTCTTCCAGATAGGTTCACTGGTGGGCGAGACAAATTTTTTACCTTCCGGGAGGCATGTAAATTGTATTTTCGGCTTCGGCCGCGATCATCAGGGAGTGATGAGCAGAGAGTGGGAATTGTTATCTCACTTCTTCAAGGGGACCCTCAATCCTGGGCATTTTCCCTTCCTCCGGGATCCCCGGCTCTACAGTCTGTAGATCAATTTTTTACTGCTCTGGGATTGGTATATGATGACCCAGATCGGGTCTCTCTTGCTGAGACCAAATTACGTAAAATACAGCAGGGAGATCGTCCTGCGGAGGAATTTGCTTCTGAGTTTCGTAGATGGGCCACGGATACTCAGTGGAATGACCCAGCTCTTAGGAGCCAGTTTTGTCATGGGCTTTCTGACAAATTAAAAGACGTTTTGGCTCAGTATGAGTCTCCTCCTTCTCTGGAGGCTGCTATGGCCCTAGCTATCCGTACTGATAGACGGCTTCGGGAGAGGGGTGAGGTAACTCCACTCCCTGTTGTTACTCCACCTACTACTAAAGTCCCTTATGTTGAGGTTCCCCTTGTCTGTTCGGATGAGCCTATGCAGTTGGGAGGGACATCTTTTCGTAGTAGGGGATTGGCGGCACGCCGCAGGACTAGAAGGTGTTTTTTCTGTGGGAAAGAGGGACATTTTGTTGGAGAATGTCCATCCCGTGTCTTGTTAAGTAAAAAGTCGACGGAAAACTGCTAATCCCAGGTTGTGTGGTGGACGACAACCTGGGAGTATGTATTTCATCCGCCGGTTCTTCTCAGTTCCTTGTACCAGTGGAGGTGGTGGTTGGTACTAGAGTGAAGAGATTGTCTGTTCTTCTGGATAGTGGTTCCGGGGCTAATTTGGTTGACGCTCAGTTTGCTCAGGCTCAAGGTATGCATCTTAATGTATTGGTCAAACCGATCCCTATTTTCTCCATTGACGCCAGGCCTCTCGGCCAAGGTAGCTTTGTTCATGAGGTTCATAACATTGACCTTCGGGTAGGGGCAATACATAGGGAACAATTATCTTGTTATGTGTTGGAAGGTCTACCTACTCCCATTGTGTTGGGACTTCCTTGGCTGGTTAAACATAACCCTGTGATTAATTGGCAGTCCAGAGAAATAAGCCAATGGGGTGAGTTTTGCAAAAACAACTGCATGAACACAGTCATCAGTGCGGTCGTACCTAGTACATTGCCTCCTTTTTTGGAGGATTTTGGGGATGTTTTCTCTGAGGAGGGGTGTCGGGAGTTGCCTCCTCATCGCGTGTATGACTGCTCTATTAATCTACTTCCTGATGCTAAGTTGCCTAAAGCTAGGTTGTATAATCTTTCTGGTCCTGAAAGACAGGCTATGAAAGATTATATTTCTGAAAGTCTGGCCAAAGGGCATATTAGACCTTCATCTTCCCAGTGGCCGCGGGGTTCTTCTTTGTGAAGAAAAAAGATGGAGGCCTACGCCCTTGCTTGGATTTCCGGAACTTAATCGGATTACTGTTCGAGATCCGTATCCACTCCCTCTTATTCCTGATCTCTTCAATCAAATTGTTGGCGCCAAATGGTTCTCTAAATTGGATCTCAGGGGGGCGTATAATCTGATTAGAATAAAAGAGGGGGATGAGTGGAAAACGGCGTTTAACACGCCAGAGGGACATTATGAAAACCTGGTCATGCCTTTTGGTCTGACTACTGCTCCAGCAGTTTTCCCAACATTTTGTTAATGACATTTTTCGTCACCTTGTGGGGGTGTTTGTGGTCGTATATTTGGATGACATTTTAATTTACTCGCCAGATCTTGTGTCTCACCAGGAGCATGTGAGACAGGTGTTGCAGATCTTGCGAGACAATAAACTATACGCCAAACTGGAGAAGTGTGTGTTTGCCGTACAGGAACTTCAGTTTTTGGGTTTTTTGGTGTCAGCCTCCGGTTTCCGGATGGACCCTGAAAAGGTGAGAGCAGTGCTTGAATGGGATCAGCCAGGGGATCTTAAGGCTCTGCAGCGTTTTTTTGGGGTTTGCTAATTACTACCGGAAATTTATTTGTAATTTCTCGTCTGTCGTCAAACCTCTCACTGACATGACGAGAAAAGGGACGGATTTTTCTAGGTGGTCGGACAAAGCTTGCCAAGCCTTTTCCTCTTTAAAAAGATGTTTTGCTTCGGCACCCGTTCTCATCCAACCAGATGTATCTCAGCCGTTCATTGTGGAGGTAGACGCGTCTGACGTAGGGGTGGGTGCTATATTGTCCCAGGGTCCGTCCCCTGGTAAATGGCATCCGTGCGCTTTCTTTTCTAAGAAATTGTCGTCCGCCGAAAGGAATTATGATATCGGCAATAGGGAACTTTTAGCCATTAAATTGGCTTTTGAAGAATGGCGTCACTTTTTGGAGGGGGCAGTCCACCCGGTCACCGTTATTACTGATCACAAGAACCTGCTGTATTTAGAATCCGCTAAGCGTCTGAATTCCAGACAAGCTCGATGGTCATTATTTTTTACCAGGTTTAATTTTGTCGTCACTTATCGTCCAGGGTCTAAGAATGTAAAGGCTGATGCCTTGTCTCGCAGTTTCCCAGGGGCCGGGAAAACGGACGACCCGATTCCTATCCTTCAGGAGGGGGTGGTAGTGTCGGCTGTATGTTCTGAGCTTGAGGAGGAGGTGTTAGAGGCTCAGGGGGACGCTCCTGCAGGACCTCCAGGGAGACTGTTTGTCCCGAATCAGTTGAGACAAAAGGTTATTGAGGCACATCATAATTCTGCTTTAGCAGGACATCCAGGGAGTAAGGCTACTTTAGATCTTCTTTCTCGCCGATTTTGGTGGCCTAACGCTAATAAAGATGTTATAACTTTTGTCGCGTCCTGTGGGGTTTGTGCTCGCTCTAAAACTCCTCATACCCGTCCGTCTGGGACCCTTTTACCTTTGAAACTTCCGGAGCGTCCATGGACCCATTTATCTATGGACTTCATTACGGACCTTCCTCCGTCGTCTGGGAATACTGTCATACTGGTGGTTGTTGACAGGTTCAGTAAGACGGCACATTTCGTTGCTCTTTCTGCACTCCCTAATGCTAAAACTCTGGCGCAGGTGTTCATTAGGGAGATCGTGAGACTTCATGGGTTGCCTTCTGATGTGGTGTCAGATAGGGGGTCTCAGTTTGTGTCCAAATTTTGGAGGGCATTTTGTTTACGTCGGGGGATGCAATTGTCGTTTTCCTCGGCTTTTCATCCACAGACCAATGGTCAGACAGAGCGTCTGAATCAGAGTTTGGAGACATATCTCCGGTGTTTTGTATCGGAGAACCAGGAGGACTGGTCTTCTTTCTTGCCTTTGGCAGAGTTCGCTCTTAACAACAGGCGGAGCGAGTCCACTGGTAAGTCCCCGTTTTTTGGGGCATATGGTTTTCATCCCCAGTTTTGTACTTTCAATGGGGGGGTCCTTCTGGGGTTCCTGAGGAGGAGCGTTTCTCGTCGTCACTTGCTTCTGTGTGGCGAGGTGTATTGAATAATTTGAGTACGATGGGGAACCGTTACAAACGTATGGCTGATAGGAGGAGAGTTTCTGGTCCAGATCTGAATGTGAACGATCTGGTATGGTTGTCTACCAGGAATATAAAACTTAAAGTGCCCTCCTGGAAACTGGGTCCCAGATTCATCGGGCCGTACAGGATCAGTTCCATAATTAATCCTGTGGCATTTCGTCTGGAACTCCCTTCTACGTTTAAAATTCATAATGTGTTCCACAAGTCATTACTTAAAAGGTACGTGGCACCAGTCATACCGTCACCTCTACCTCCTCCTCCAGTGTTGGTCAATGGTAACTTGGAATTTCAAGTATCAAAAATCATTGACTCTCGTCTGAATCGCCGGTCTCTTCAGTACTTGGTGCATTGGAAGGGATATGGTCCGGAGGAGAGGACGTGGGTCCCTGCGTCCGATGTTAACGCAGATCGTTTGGTTCGGACCTTCCACAGAACTCACCCGGGCAGGCCTGGCCCTGAGGGTCCGGAGGCCCCTCGTCGAAGGGGGAGTACTGTCATGTGTGCATTGCCACGAAGATCGTCGCGGTTGCACGTTTTGACTTCTCACAGCTGAGTTGCTGTTTCTTTGTGTTTGGCAGCTAGGGAGTTAATTCTGTCTGTGCTCGGTGCTGGGACTGGGTGCAGTTTCTCCTGGCTGCAATTGATTATTTGTTGATTGGTTTCCTTTAAATTCCTGGTTGTCTGCTTTGGGAGTTGCCAGTGAAATCCTTCATGCAGACCACAGATAGGAATGAATCTGTATAGACTTTAGTTTAGAGCTCCTTAGCTGTTTTAAGCTCAACTTGTTTAGAGTTTATTTCCCAGACCATTTATGTTCCTTCGGTGTTTGAGTGTGTATGCAAGTGAGTGCTATCCTGTCTGTCTTATATGTCTAATCTGTGTATTTAGCTGAGATCAGCCCATTTCCCTTTGGTGGTAATCTGGATCCTTCTTAGGACTGATTACAGGGTTCAGGGCCTGACAGGAGACAGGGTTAGGCTGGAGACTTGGACCTCTGAACCATTATCAGTACCTCCAAGGAAAGGGATTAGTTAGGACCCCAGTGTAGGGTCAGGTTAGACCCCGGTCCTCCTCTTTCCTGTTTCAGCTCATCAAGTCCTCAAGATTAACCCTAAGTTCTGCAGAGATTGTGTCAGGTAAATCTATTTTATACTTACACTCTGATGTTGCTAAACTATATGTTGTATTGAGTGTGGTTCCTGTATAAATAGTTTACTGACATTGTATTCATATCATTAGACTGCGTGACATTCAAGATTAACCCTAAGTTCTGCAGATATTGTGTCAGGTAAATCTATTTTATACTTACATTCTGATGTTGCTAAACTATATGTTGTATTGAGTGTGGTTCCTGTATAAATAGTTTACTGACATTGTATTCATATCATTAGACAGCGTGACACTATTTTACCAAGAGGGAGAGTGATGGGGTGCTACGCCAGATGACCTGGCTTCCACAGTCACCAGACCTGAACCCAATCGAGATGGTTTGGGGTCAGCTGGACCGCAGAGTGAAGGCAAAAGGGCCAACAAGTGCTAAGCATCTCTGGGAACTCCTTCAAGATTGTTGGAAGACCATTTCCAGTGACTACCTCTTGAAGCTCATCAAGAGAATGCCAAGAGTGTGCAAAGCACCATCAAAGCAAAAGGTGGCTACTTTGAAGAACCTAGAATATAACACATATTTTCAGTTGTTTCACACTTATTTGGTAAGTATATAATTCCACATATGTTAATTCATAGTTTTGATGACTTCAGTGTGAATGTACAATTTTCATTGTCATGAAAATACAGAAAAATCTTTAAATGAGAAGGTGTGTCCAAACTTTTGGTCTGTACTGTATATTTACAAATCATACACTTCTACATAGCATAATAGCCGCTAATTCAATTTCCGGCTTTTGTGAAATTACAGAACCCGACATGAGATGACACGTGGTTTACATACAGTTAACCATGTCATTTCATGTAGTTTGATATATGGTTTTCACTAACAATTACATGATTGTATGTGTGCAAAATTTCATACATGTAGGGATTAATTAAATGTGTAAATTCGTTGAAACAAAATGCGTGGTCTCCAGCTGTATTTTCTCCACCAGACAGGCAAAGCCAGCGAGTGGGGGCAGATAATAATAGCCTAGGGAGGTTGCATTTATTTTGTGCCCCACCTGGCTACTAACATCTGCCCCCAGCCACCCCAGAAAAGGCAAATCTATAATTAGATGTGCCCTTTGTGGCACTTAGCCTGTCTATTCCCATTGCCCTGTAGCGGTGGCTAATGGGTTAATAATGGGTTAAAGCCACCTTGAAGGTGACTTTAAGCCAGGTTAATAATTCAGAGTTGTCAATTAGACAACTCTCAATTATTAATCCTATTGTATGAAATTTAAAAAGAAAACACGCACACATTAATTAAAAATCATTTTAATGAAATAAACACAGTTTTTGACCATCTTTTATTGTACTGGTATTCCTTCGATCGCCGGATAGGTAAGAATAATGTTGTTTTATTATTTTTTTTTATTACAGGGAATACCAGTACAATAAAAGATGATCAAAAACTGTGTGCTTATTTCATTAAAATGATTTTTAATTAATGAGTGCGTGTTTTTTTTTAAATTTCATACAATAGGATTAATAATTGAGAGTTGTCTAATTGACAACTCTCAATTATTAACCTGGCTTAAAGTCACCTTCCAATAGCAAGGTGGCTTTAACCCATTATTAACCCATTAGCCACCACTACAGGGCAATGGGAATAGACGGGCTAAGTGCCAGAAAGGGCGCATCTAATTATAGATTTGCCTTTTCTGGGGTGGCTGGGGGTAGATGTTAGTAGCCAGGGGGGGCAAAAAATAAATGCACCCTCCCTAGGCTATTATTATCTGGCCCCACTCGCTGCCTTTGCCTGTCTGTTGGAGAAAATAAAGCTGGAGCCCACGCATTTTTTTTCAACGAATTTACACATTTAATTAAACCCTACATGTATGAAATTTTGCACACATACACTCATGTCATTGTTAGTGAAAACCAGATATCAAACTGCATGAAATGACATGGTTAACTGTATGTAAACCATGTGTCATTTCATGT